>JAODAL010062099.1:0-19934 GCA_025379985.1 Phyllomedusa bahiana | reverse complement strand
TATAGAAAAAGAAATAAAACCCAAAGGCTTCCAATATGGACATAAATCCAAATAGGAGGTATTTGTAATGTTTTTTCAGCTGGGAGTTAAAAGGGGTTTGTCCCTAGCTGATCTTGTCGCTTCTGATCTGCTCAACGACCCGCTCCACTTCACGACAAGCAGGAGAGGCTTGCATTCATTTGGAAGCAAATCGGGACGAGAACCTTTAAGTGAAGAGGAGTGGATTGCCAAGGAGCTCTGGGGTAGCTTGGGGACAGGTAGTCAAGCGTAATATTTTTTGTTTTATTAATCCATCATGACCCGATTTTAGATTTTTTTTTCTGCATAACTCCCTTGATCTGTTGTAATTAGAGATTGCCAAATTTTTCCAACAAATTTTGTTTCAGTCCGATTACTTGGGGACGAATCGTGTTAAAAAACAGTTTTTCCGGCTGCCAGAGCCTGTAGGGTTGTAGAACATTGTGTCATGCTTAAATATGCCGGGGGAGCTTGTTTGGTCTTCATACAATGTTGTGTTTTAGTATGACAAGCATATGACGCCACCACTCTTAGAATCGCTTCATTTAAAAAAATTCCGGGGAACTTAAAGGGCAAAACTGACCAAAAAACTGAACGGGAATGTAGCCTATAAAGTCGGGCACGACGCTGGAAAAAAAAAAAAAAAAACAACGAGAGCTACGCCACCATCCCCGTCAAAGAACACAGTAGTAGGTTCCCGGGAGCCACCAAAATTTTCCAGCATGTGGGGACGTCACAGGGAGTCACCCGTGAGGCCACAGCTCCGGGAAATCTACCGGGCAGTGTTGACCATAAACTTTTTCTACCAATGAAACTGACAACCCCCCCCCAAAGGGCGGTGGGTTTTGTCACACACAACCCCTTTTTGGGCAGGCCCCGGGACGGGTGAGGGGCTCTCACCGCCCTCAACCCCCTCTTCCCATTCATTTTCCCACAGCCAGAGAACTACAAATGTGCTGTGCCCTGCACCACTATACATGAGGCCCAATTTTTGAGGACAGGGGCAGCAAAGAGGGGGGGAAAGACATCCCTGTTCTTGCAAAAAGGGGCAAAATGATGGGGAGTTGCATGGGGGTTATGTTGCAAGCGGTCAGGCTTTGTACGCAACACCGTTGGGAGGACCGGTCAGGAAAACACTAATCGATGTACCGATCGCACAGGGGACCGGGAGAAGCGGCGAGGTGGGACAAGTTATTCGGGTGCCTAGTTAAAAAGGCAAAAAGTGCCGCCGAAAGGGAAAAAACCGTCCACTCCACCTCCTTGTGCCCCCTTTTCCCCCTGGATGAAGTGGCGCCCTACGGGGTCCCCTACCCATTGTCCCGACCCTGGAAGCATTAGTTATCTCTACAGAAGTTTTAAGAGACGGGAAGGAGGATTTGGGCGACAGACTCTGGGGTCTTGGACGTAGAGAGTTTTAAAAGTCGGACCCGGTATGTAAAAGTTGGGGGTCATCAGCAACTGGGGGTTTTTTGAAAGCCCCTGTATGCTTTACAGACCCAACCAACAGTTACAAGGGTTTTTCCCCTTATCATAGGGAGAAGGAGCAGCCTTGGTGTCGGCAGTGGGACAGCTCGTAAGTCCCGGTAGTGTGGCCGGGGTCAGCAGGGTGCAGCAGTGCAATGTTGGGAAGCCAAACGGCCACGATATAGACCACCCACTTTACAGATCCAGAAAGTAGCGGCACAGGGGCTCACCGGTCAGCGGCGGTAACAGTCAGTCAGTGCAGCTCTTTGGTGGTAAAATCACCTACTCGGCGACGTGCCAGTTTTTTGACGAGACACCAGAGGGTTGAACATTACTTTCTGCCCACAGATTCTACATATAGTTAAGCGTGGCTAAGGACCTAACCTTGGCATCACGGGCCCCCCCCACGCATATACATCATGCAGTGGTCACCATATGTGTTTTCAGATGTGGTGGTCCACCCTGGTCCCAACAAGCTGTAGCACCCAGTGGCACGCCCTCCCATTTCAGCAGTCATGGCTTCACACCTCTGCTGCTGCCGAAGATAACTCCCTGTCTATTACATCATCTACCGTCCAGATGTCCCCTGCTCCTCGGCACTCATGTTGCCAGCATGTCTTTCACTCCTAGACCATTTGCCAGAGACATCAGTATGCGTCAGCCATCCCGTAAGTCAGAAGCTGACCGTGCTCCTGTCCAAGTTGGTGGTACTAGCAGTCCCTCCCTTTTCAGAGTGGTGGACTCTTCACCATTCAAAGAACTGCCAGGGAACTTGGCATTCACTTCAGCCCAATTGTAACGACACGTGGTATGGCTCCTCTGGACCCACCGCAAGCAGGTGGTAGAGCTACACCAGGGAGCGGAGTCTACATAGGTCCTGGTGTTCACCAGAGCCTGCTGCAAGGCAGATGGACTTTCTGCAGGCGGATGTCTAACCAGGGTCGTGCTACCCCGGGCCGACTACTTTTGAGGTGGCAGCCGAGCACAGCGAGTAGGTACAGAATCTTAAGAAACGAAACTCGCAAGTCAAAGGTCATCCAACAGGTCAGGCATGCAGTGGAGAATTCGAGGTCAGTACTGTAGCAGAAGGTCCGTGTACACCGTGCAGACAGGAACTGATGAACAGGGGGAAATTGATGAAGAATAAAAATATATTAACAGGGGGAAAATTATTGAACAGAGAAATGCCATTAACAATTTTTTGATGATCCAAGTGGACAGGATGATCCCTCTGGTCGAACGAAGTCACACACGGGAGTAAAATGCTCACCAGGTTGTTCAAGTCTTACACCCATCTGCAAGACATTCTAAAAGGGCCAGGAAACCTTTGCATGCACTTCAGCCGTTCTTAAAAACGCCACCATCCACCCTCCTTAAGCCTGGCATCGGCACACCGGCCTCCCCCCAACATAGGCTGATATGGGACATTTCCAAACGTTGGAATACCAGCCTCCATATGTTGGAATGACTATGAATAGAGAAAGGCTATTAATGGTTTATTGATGATCCAAGAGGACAGGAGTACACCTCTGTGTAATTTTAATGTCGGCCAGTGGCAGCTCATGTGCGACAACTGCCGTTTGCTCAGGCCCTTTCATGGGGACATGCGTTATTTGGCAGTCGCCAGGACTACGGGATGAATAATATCATTCCACTGCTTCATGTTGTCACAGACAGCGGAAGTGGATACACTGGACCAATGCAAGCGATGCCAATAGCCACGCCAGGGAGCGGGATCTAAGTTAGGTCCCGTTTTCACCAGAGTCCGCCGCAAAAGGGGATGGACTTGCCCGCGGCGGGAGTCTACCAGGTCGCTAACCTGGCGCGACTAGCTTTTCGGTGCAGCCGAGGGTTTCCCATTTGTAAGAAAAAAACTCGTAAATCAAAGGCAGGCAACGGTCAGGGAGGCAGCGGAGATTCGGGTCAGGTTTAACGTTCAGAAAGGTCGGGTACATGGGCAGACAGGAACGGATTAACAGGTGAGGTGAGGGCTGCTGACCTGCTCCCGGCCATGCCAACTAAGGGTTGTGCCTGATGTTCCCACCGACTCTTGGCTGGAGTTATCAGATGTAATCTGGGAGGAAGTGGATGACCTAGTCAACCAATCAAGAACCATTGGGTTGCTGAACAACACACGGCCGCTAGAGGACAGCGGCAGTTCTGGCCTCACCGAGTGACCCCTGCTGCGACTTCCCCTTGCTGTGCTGTGACCTGTGCCTGCTCCAGGAATGTTTGTGCCACTGCCACCTCTGTCTGACATACTGTTTGTTCTAAAATGTACAGACTGTTTAATGAAGATATCTGTATATGATAAATACACACCTGTATTTGACTCCAAATTTAACCACTAACAAGCTTGGGTAACCCTTGGATATAAATTGCGCTCCACAAATGGGCAGGAAAAATTTACTTGCATGTGCCGTTTAAAAACACTGTGTATTTTACTGAATATAAAAGCACAAACAGGCTTAATTAGCCTTCGGATATGAATTATGCTACAGGCAAAATTTCTTCTTTGGCGGTGAAAAACAACATTTCTATTAGTGACCACAACAGCAGAACAACGCTTAATTAACCCCTGGATGTAAATTGCGCAAAAGAAATGAGCAGCCAAAAATTATTCGGTATTTGGATTGTAAAAACGCTGTTTCTTTAACTGAATACAACAGGAACAGGCTTTGATAACCCTTGGATATTCAATGTGCTCAAGAACTGAGCAGATAACATTAAAATGTATATGCAGCTGAATTGGATGCACACTGGACTTCAATTCTAATACCCCACAAAATCAGAACATAAGAGAAGCAGTCTGAAACAAGCTGCGACACCCCCCCAAAAAAAAAAAAAAAAAAATTGCTATATAAAAGTTAGTTCTTTAGTATGAGATATCATGAGCAGCAGCAGCTTCCCTACACAGGACAGTGAAAGCAGTGTAAGCTGCCAGCGTCGCGCCTGGACTTATATAGTGAGGTGAAGTCACAGAATCCCGCCGGTCTCTGATTGGCTTCATCTCTGCACATGTCATGTAGGCTAAGCCTTTCTTCCTCCCAGACTTCTTTGCCCCATGTTACACCATGTGCTTGCAGCCATTTTATCAATCAAAAGCAGGCTTCCTTCCCGCGAAGTACCCCAGACTTCGACTTCGTTCAGAACTGAAGTTTTCCTGAAATTCTAAACGAATTCCACTTCGTTAGAATCAATTCGCCCATCTCTAGTTGTAATCCATTTAAAATGTATTTACCTCTTTTGGTTCAAAACCAAGTTTAAAATAGCCATCTGTCACAGGGTGCCAGGTTTGCCTGTATAACTCATGCCTGTGGTTTCAATTACCCCTCTGTTCTCCATGTATAGTAACATGACCTATCCTACATGATTCTTTAAATTAACCACTTACCTTTATATGACCTGAACTTCTGTACTAAATACTCGGCCTCCTCGATGATCTTGTTTTCTATGGTTTTCTTGCCCATTCCATAATCCCGTAGTGCGGAGAGGGAAAATCTTCTCATCACTTTCCAGTTCTCTCCATTTGAAAAGACAACACCTAAAGAAAATGAAAACATGAGATATGTAACATTTGGGGCATAATAAGGTCCAGAATGGAGAAGCCCTTAAAAAAAGAGCAGGTTCCGCAAGAAGGAGTGATGAGGAACCCCTCTGGTCCTTGGTTATAATTAAGAAAAGCTAACAAAGTCTTCATTGGACTGTCCATAAAGAGAAATACACTGGAGAACTAGGTCCAGAGCAGTAGCCATTCACTCCACCAAATACAGAATAGTCCCTACTCTGAAAAAAATGTATACAGTATGTGTAACCAGACCAGACTTAGAGGCAGGTGAGTAGAGCGACTATAAGCCATATTAAGGCTATTTTTTTTTCTTTTTTGGTGGGGCAAATTGTATTTAACATAACTTCCAAGTAATTTTTGGTACAGTTTCATAGGCCATTTAACATATTGGATAGCCAAAAAAACAACAAGAACAGAAAAAAAAAAAAAGTTAAGGAATTTTTCAAAAAGAATTTATTCTACTTTAGGAGACATGAAAATTTGAGGTTCGTAGTATACATTTTTTTATCAAAACTGTAATTGCCTACCTACCGCGTCAAGGAGTCCTCAGTACAGATGGGAACCTACTCTAAGACTGCATATTTGGATGCAGCAGGATTTCACCCTATAGTCTTAAATAGGGCTACTGCTGCGTCTTTCGGAACAAGAATTAACATGTGAATTCTTGGAACGGATCCAAAAGATGCAGTGAGACGCGTATCAGCAATCACGTGTGTTTCTCATTAAAAGCAATGTAAATCCCATTGCTATTTGTTAGCTCCTTGTTTGGGTCCATTTGGGGTCTGACAGAGCCAAACACGCAGCTAAAAGCGTATGCAAAAACTAAATCAACACGCCGTGTGAACTGTGCAGGACAAAAAATAAATGCTGTATTAGAATGGACTTTTAAGGACAGAGCAATTCCAGTTATGTTAATTGTTTTATTAGGTTTTTTTTTATATGATAAACAAAAAGTTAAAACCTTTTTAACAGTAGTTTTTAGCCCCCTAAAATGACTTTAGTATGTGGTGTTTTAAAGGCTAAATATGGCTTCTAAATATTTATATGGCTGTGACACTACTGTCATGTACCCATTGTATCTTATTGCCATCAACCTCTACATATGGATAATGCTTGGCAGGTGAGATGCCAGGACATACTGGTATGTATGGATGAAATAGATACTATATAAGACTTTGAATGGTGGAAGCCACTCTATGGTAACTAGTGCTGGCATTCATTTACTGGGTATGTTGTGAACTTGTCACTAACTTATTTAATAACTCATCCAGTGCATGGATTAATTTATCTTCTACAGTAAGTGAATCGATTAAACGGGTGGTTAATAGTGGTGTTGGTCAACAACAGTCTAAAATGGTTTCCGTTTTTTTGGTTAAGTCATATAAAGCTAAACAAACACCATAGTCATCGGAGATGGATGCGGTCAGATTCTCCCAGCTTATTTTTTTTTTTTTTTAAAGGAGGCAACAGACCTAAATGGAGACTCCACTAAATCAGAATCTAGGATTACTGTGAATTAAAATATGAAATGCTCTAGAGTGGAGGTTTATAGAAAACAAAATCGGGAAAGAAATCTTTCAGGAGGAATTATTAAAGGGGTGTTTCGACAGCAGAAAATACTTGTTAATCTGTCAGGGTATGATAGAAAATAGAAGAGAAGACTCATACTTACCTCCTGGACGCTGTAGTTCCATTGCAGTAGCTCTCAACATTCATCGCTTATATGACAGGTAAAGCCAGTCACAGGCCACAAAGTCATATGCACATGAATGTTATGACCTCTGACTGGCTGCAATGGTCAGGTGCAAGATGAACATTCAAAGCTACTGCCCGGATGGAACAGCATCCAGGAGCAAAAAGGATTCTTCTCTTCTATTTTCCCATCATGTCCCTACCAAAAAAAAAAATATTTATTACTGTTAGAACAGCCCTTTAAGGAGATTGTTCATAAATAAATACATACATGGCATTGGTGCCACAGAGAGCAAAAACACCCTAAAAAACCTGAAACTTATCTACTTGTCTGACACCACAGGTCCTGGAACTCCACTCCTCTTCACCTGCTGGTTGTTGTTCAGACACACAGGAGAGGCTCATTCTCTATTGCAAGTAAAATGAGTGCAAGCATCTCCTCTGTGTCGAGATGAGAGCCAGAACAGCAGATCACTGTCAAGCTCCAGAGCATCAGAGGCAGTGGACAATTAGGCAATTTTTTTTTTCCTTTTTTTGTCCACACCGCTACCAATGCCCCCTTTTTTTTTATTTTTTATAATGGACAACCTCTAACATAAGTTATCACAATTTACTACAAATCACTTTACTGTCGCATGTAGCAGAGAAAATGTCAGCATAAAATGTTATAAAAACTGGTTACCATTGTTTCCGAAATATTTTGCAAACACAGGTGTGTGGGGTCTGTCAGAGAAGAGATCAGCGTGGTTGAGGAGCGCATCCTTCACGGCTTCATAACCACATAGGACCACTGTTTTGGTCATACCCATCTGGACACTGAAGACTGGACCATATGTCTTGGAGAGCTGTGAATACAACATATGTCATTATTAAACGTTAAAGGGATTGTCTCACTATTCTGTTTCAGAGAGCCACAGCCAGCTCATACTTCCTGAATAGGCTATGGGTGGGTCTACTGTAGTGATTGACATACCAGCTCTACTAATCCTAACCGAGCCTGTTACACTGACATGAGTGCCAGAAGTTAAACTGTAGTGCACGAGGCTATAAAGTGTTAATGCTTGTCAGCAACCTAGATAAAAAAACCTAAGAGGTGGTCAGTAGTGTTGAGCGATTTTTATCGACAAAGTTGAAATCGGCAAGGTTTTTATGGTGATCGAATTTTCCAGATCATGCGATAATTAAGGTTAAAATCTGAGCATCATCTATTAAGATCGCGCCTTTTTCGGCGTTTCCTGTAATTTTGGCGGGCCAGAAAATCAGATTACAAAATTTAGAGCAGGGTGACATGTTGTGCAACGTCATGACTGGGATGTGTATGGTTGCGATTGGCTGGAAAAATCACATGCCCTTTCGTTTTACATAGAACAGCGTTTCCTGTTTCGGGCCTCAGTGTCTCTCAGCGTCTCATGGGAAAGGACCTGCGCTCTGTCTGTGGCCAAACAGCTCAGCGAAATTAGTCTATTTCTGCACAGAGAAAACCTCTACTATTAGCTGTGATCCGTCCAATTTTAGTTAGATTAGAGTTTTGAAGAATTTATGTTTTTAGCTAGAGAATTTTTAAAAGCAGCATCTACCGCTGTAAATTCACGGCGGTGGGAGCGGGGGGGGGGGGCCCGCGGGCGCACAACCACAAGCTCTATCTATAAAGAACATTGGATAAAGTTCACCAAGACTTAGTGTAGACATTGTAGTGGAATATCTTTATTATTAACAGTTTGCTATTGAAATATTTGCTGGATATTGGGCAGCCTGAACTTATATCGGAAAAAACATCATTTCTAGTAACTGCAGGTCTCTTTGTTTAGGCTGCAAAACTCCACTTTTATCAGTAAAAACATTTCAGATAGTGTTGATTTTAAATTTTTGTGACTGTTGATATATCCACCTTGCACTTAAATTACAATCCAGCAATCTTGTAGTCAGCACAGGTTGTTTGTTTCCAAAAACACCGTGTATCGTACGAAAACATCACAGTTACGTGTTTTTGACTTTTGCGAACCCAGCACTGTTCATTGACGCAGCATCTACGTAAATCTTAAAACAGCAATTCTATATTCACCACAGGTGAATTGAAAGGTGCAAAAAATACCGTTTATTATATCAAAACATAACAGTAACGAGTATTTTGATTTTTTGCGCCCCAGTACTGTTCATTGACCGCAGCATCTACGTAAATCTTAAAACAGCAATTCTATATTCACCACAGGTGAATTGAAAGGTGCAAAATTACATTTATTATACCAAAAACATAACAGATACGTGTTTTTTGGACTTTTGCCCAGTCCAGTTTGTTGATAGAAAACCTTGCAGTTAAATTTGAATCCAGCAATTTTGTTTTGATAGAGGGATTTGAGATTAGCTGTGATTTGCCGTCTTTTAATAAGAGACTTTCCAAAACTATTTCCATACCTTCTCAAATTTTTATATTTTGGACATGGAGCGAAATGCAGGTGGTAAGCGAGCAAAGAGGGGGGTAGCACATGGAGGTAGGGGTACGAGAGAAGGTGCTCCTTCCAGTGCTGGCGACAACACGCATCCCAAAGCGGATCGTCAGTTGCAGGACCCTCAGGCCTGTCATCGCTGGGTCAGGGCCCTGTGAATCTAAGTAACGAACATCGTCGCCAATCTGTCCTTCAGTGGTTAATGCAACCTGCATCTAGCAGTCTTACCTCCTCGTCCAGTCACGGCCACAAATGTCGTCATCAGCATCATCAGCATCCGTTCCAACATGAAGCACCCCAAAATGTCAACTCGTGAAACCCACCACTGTGGATAATCCATTGTCTGAAGACCTCTTTGATGACAAAATGCGGTTGGGGTCAGAAGCATGTTAAAAGATCAAGAGGATGATTTAGTCTGCTCTGACGCCCAGTTACTGATTGCCATCAGAGGGGGTTAGGAAGCCGGTAAATTTCGGCAAAAATCCCGGGCCGGTGGGCAACGCCTTGCGTGCCCCTTGCTTGTCGCCCGCAGCTTCTGGATGCAGAAAGTCAGGGCGCCCAAGTCACCTGTGTTGATGATGATGATGACATTGCGGATCCATCCGGGTTTTTTTCCGCAGAATTTGCTTGCGAGCGCTTCACAGTGGACGAGGAGGAAGACGATGGGGTAGTGTCAATACGGGTCCCGCCACAAAAAGGGAGAGGGCGGGTCGCAGAAGTCCGCTGATATGATTCCGCCAGCCACGGTCAGCGCAAACCCGCCCCTTTCGCTTATCGCCGTCAAAAAGGTCCAGGCCCTCTCAAGCCTGGGCCTTCTTTGAGCAAGCCTCGATTCACCCAGCGATGTCATATGCCGCCTTTGCCGTAAACGCATAAGTAGAGGCAAGAACCCTTAAGTGTTTAACCCCACCACCAACATGTCTAGTCACATGCAGCGAATGCATGAGTTGAAATGGAGAGAACATTTGGGCCCAAAAAAAGGGCCAGACCGACCCCGGGCCCCCAAACCACTGTCACACCCTCTGTCTCCGCCTCCTCCTCCCCCCACCACCCAAGCTTTCCCTCAGCTGCCCATGTCTCTCAGAGCCCATGATCAGGGATAAGCCTCCGCTTCAGCCTCCACCGTCGCCCGAGTACCACCAGCACCACCAGAGACCCACCCTACCCCTTCTCCTTCCGCCAGTTTGACGACCTGCACGCCGTACAGCGGCCAGTCAGCAGCCAGCCTTCTGTCTTCCAGGTTTGGGAACAGAAGAAAACACTTTAACCCAAACCATCCAAAGCCAAAAGCCTGAATGTGGGCATTGCCAGGCTTTTGGCCTTGGAAATGTTTGCCTTTCCGTCTGGTGGACACAGATGGGTTCGCCACGTTCATGGCCCTCCCCTCCCCCCAAATACCAGAATGCCGAGCAGGCATTTCTTTGCCAGAAAAGCCGTCCCTGCCCTGGCCAGTCACGTGTCATCTAAAATTTCAAGCGCGTTGTCTGCATCTGTGTCCGGAAAAGTCCATCTCACCACCGAAACATGGACTAGTAAGCACGGCCAAGGCCGCTATATCTCTGTGACAGCTCACTGGGTGAGCTGGGTGGATGTCTCTGGGGGTGACGGTGGCTTCAGGCTCGGCGAAACGCTCTTAAAAAACCGCAGGGATGGTGCAAGGGCTTTTCCCCCCCCAAGGTCCTCTGGTGGCATCACGTGCCGAGACACCAGGCCGTGTTGAAATTAATCTGCCTTGGAGCCCGTCCACACACAGGTCAGGAGCTTGGGACGGCTCAAAGCAACGAGAACCGAGCGCTGGTGGGTGACAAGAACCTTGTGCCAGGCAAGGTGGTGTGCATAACGGGCGAAATCTGCTGGCCGCCCTTAAGATCGGTAGGCCCGGAGCACATCCCTTGCCTGGCACATGTCATGAACCTTGTCGTACAGAAATTTCTCAAGAGCTACCCGGGTCTGGACTGCCTAAGAAGAAGGCTCGAGGTCTGAGTTCGCACTTCCGCCGTTCGCACCCTGCTACGTCCCCGCCTGGCTGCGTTGCAGGGGTCAGCTCGGCCTCCCCGTCAACCGTCTCATTGTTGACGTGGCAACACGCTGGTTATTCCACCCTCCACATGCTCCCGCGATTGTGGGGAGCAGCGCAAATGCCATTACGCAGTAACGAAGTGACACATGGCCTGACAAACAGCGGTACAGACCTCGGGGTGTTGAACCACCGAGAGTGGAGGCAGGTGAAAGAGCTCTGCACCATCCTTGCCAGTTTTGAAGAAGCCACCAAAATGGTCAGTGGCGGACAAAAGCCCTTGTCAGCAGAGCATTGTGGTGATCTTAGTTCTGGAAAAGATCGTTGGACACTCTGAAACAACAGGTCCCGCCAGCGACGGAGGGGAGACGGACACAGATGCGGACACGGAGCCTCTCTCCTCCGTTCAAACCACAAGGCCGACAGTTTCACAATTTCATCGGTCTTCATTAGGCAGTGGTTCGGGGTCCAGAGCTAGTGCAAAGTGGCGCATCAGCTCTCAGGGTGCATCATCTCAGGCAAGCCAGGGCTGTGTTGAAGCTGTGCCGGAGGCAGCGGAGGAGGACGAGGATTTTCCCAGACACCGATGTTACCCCACGTCCCTGCCTTGGAAAAGAGGTGGCGCGACTTTGAGGCGGAGGAGGAAGATGAGGAAGATCAGTTTGCTAGTGCCCCCTCGACCAGAGGCTTGGGAAAAACAAGGCTCCATCTCTCACATGAGTCTTGGATGCTCCATTTCCTCCAACATGATCCTCGCATTAAGGCCATCAAAATGAACAACAGTTACTGGGTGGCCACCCTCCTGGATCCCCCGGGACAAAACAAAAATCATCACTTTCCTTCCACCCACCCAAATAGCGATTAAAATGCAGGAAAAAGGAGACCTTGCTGATTGATCAACTGAGACTCTGTTGTGTCTGCTTCACGTTCCCCAAATGTCACGGTGGAACAACATCAGCGACGTGACAGCAGTAGAGTGCCAAGTAGGCGTAGCGGCAGCAAACAGGGAAGGTGGCAGAAGCCTAAGGGGTGACCTCTGGCAAACTTTGTTTACCACCTCACCAACGCATGCAATGCAGGCACACATCCAACACACAGAGATCAGCTTAAGATCATGGTGCACGACTATCTGCGTCTAACACCGATGTTTTGCATGTGTTCCGGACCCAATAGACTTTGGGTATCCAAAATGGACGAATGGCCCGAGCTGGCTCGTCACGCCATGAGGTGTTGTCCTGCCCAGCAGCCAGCGTCATAAACTGAGCGGACCTTTTAGCACAGCTGGAGGAGTCATTACAGACAAACGCATCCGGCTTTCCACAGATAATGTGGATCGTTTGACTTTCTCAAGATGAATCAGGATGGAAACTCTGATGATGTTGTGGCCCCAATTGCCGAGGTCACCGATTAGTTGCCCGGCGACTTCACATTCCTTTTCAAACAGAAAAGGTCCTCTTGAAAACTTTTTTTTTAAATGATCATTTCTTACTGCAATTTTTATTCTCTTTTCCCAACAGTTCATTTTGCTGGTTTTGCTGTGAGGAGACTGTAAAAGACAGCAAGGTTTCATGACATCACCGTATCCATTTACTCACTTTATCTTAAGAAGTTTTCGCATTGTCAATGGTTTTGAGGTCATGTTGCTGTGAGATACAGCAATAATCATGGTCCTTTGGAACAGAAATGTGACTTCTAAGTGGCATTTTTTCCCTCCACAATTTTTAATAGTGGCTGAGAGTCATATTTATAATTTTTTTGGGGTCATGTTGCTATGAGATACAGCTATAATTATGGTCCTTTGGAATAGAAATGTGGCTTCTAAGTGGCATTTCTCCCTCACAATTTTTTTAAAATGTGGTGAGAAGTCATTTTTATAATTTTTTGGGTCATGCTGCTTTGAATGCGCAATTTTTACGATCCTATTTAAAAAAAAATGTTGTTTCTAACAGACATTGGGTTTTTCACAATTGACCAAAGTGGCTCAAGGGTCATGCTTTGAATTTTGGGGCATTTTGCTGTGATATGCAGCTATACTACAGGGCCTATTCTAAAAAATGTTGTTTCTAACAGAATTGTTCTTCACAATTGTCAAGAGTGGCTCAAGGGTGATGGTGCTGTCAGAAACAGGAATGGTAGGACACTGTTAATGGAACATAATTGCAAAATGACTTGTTTTTTACAAGATCTTTAACATAGCTATCAATCCCTGTATTGAGACAACCCATTTAATACAATGAAAAAAAGAGAAACAAAGACATGGTGGGATTCCATCCTATTTTAAAAACGTGTTTTCTAGAATTAAAGTACTAAAAAACTGCATGTACAAAAATACTGTTAAAAAAATTCCTCGAATTGTACAAGGGAGGTACAGGAAAACTTGACCAGATGTAGGTTATTCAGAGAACATGGAGTTAGGAGCACATACTGAGAACAAAGTACAGAGACCATTTCCCCAGCACGTTGAGGGAAAATGAGGGAAAAAAAAATGCCAAGATAAAGGGCACCTGGGTGTAACAGGAGCCCTTTAACCACCAGTATTTCCAAGTGAAGCTCAATTGGTCCACACTCATACGGAGGGGCAAAGCGCTACCCAGGTATTGACTGTGTACAGAGAAGGCTGGAGTTCTCACCCCTTCGCTTCCGCACTCTGCTTCAGCACGACAGTGTTCGTTGCTGCGTCAGAGGGCATTTTAACCTGCGTGTTAATAGATGACGGACGCCAGCCTGGGCTTTCACCGCACCCACTAACTCCGGCCCTTTGGTCATGCTGTGGCCCCAGGACAGGTATAGTCAATGTCCATTCAACTAAAATGGTGGTTGAAAGACTCCTTTTTCCGTCACTTTTAAATGTGGGGGTCATGCAGGTTTGGGGCTCATGCTGTGGCCCAGGACAGGTTTTAGTCAATGTCCAGTGAAACTAAAATGGTGGTTGAAAGACTCCTTTTTCCAGCACTTTTTAAATGTGGGGGTCATGCAGGTTTGGGGCTCATGCTGTGGCCCAGGACAGGTATAGTCAATGCCCATGAAACTTTAAAAAGGTGGTTGAAAGTCTCCTTTCTCCGGCACTTTTTAAAAGTGGGGGTCATGCAGGTTTGGGGCTCATGCTGTGGCCCAGGACAGGTATAGTCAATGTCCAGTGGAAAATAAAATGGTGGTTGAAAGACCCTTTTTCCCACACTTTTTAAACTGTGGGTCAGACAGGTTTAATGGTCATTCTGCGGTACGGACAGATTTTAGTTAGTGGCCAGTTCAACTAAATTGGTGGTTGAAAGACTCCTTTTTGCGGCACTTTTTAAATCTGTGGGTCATGCAGGTTTGGGGCTCATGCTGCGTTCCAGGACAGGGATATTCAATGTCCGTTCAAGTAAGATGATGGTTCAAACATACTGCCTTCTGGCGCTTTTTTTAAATTTTTGGTGATGCAGGTTTAAGGGTCAGGCTGTGGTACAAGACAGGGATAGTGAATGGTCTGTGACTTTTTTTTCTGTGACTTTTATAACCTAAGTGTGTTGCCTAAGATGTAGCACGTATCCTTTTGACTGTTGTGGATGTTAATTTCAGCTTCTCCAGCCTTGTTTGGGTGTAATAATGAAGGTGTTGTTGCTCTCCCATAGACTTTAATGGTAATCGCTCATAATCGATGCTCACTATCGAAAAACCTTATCGATAGCGGCCGACTATCGATCGATCTCGATAGCCAACGCAATCGCTCAACACTATTGGTAAGTAACCAAAGAAGCTTAAAAGGTTTTTCCTCACTACAATGAATTACCTTCAACTTGTAGAAACCGATAACTGAATACTTTCTAAATACACTGCTTTGATGATTTTCCTTTGTTCAGGAGATAAAGATTTTATCTTCTTAGAGAACCAAGTTTCTCTGGTTCTTACTGTCTCCCCATACTCTTATCTCTGATTGCTCTAGGTTGCTGTCAGTCATTCAGTACATTCATGGTGAGTGACCTGCAGAGTTTTATCTCTAGCTACAGACTTTGAAAACTTCTCATTTACCAAAATAAACACTCTTTAGAGCTCTGCAGCCTGAGTACTACACTTTATAGGTCTCTAACACTTGTCAATGTAACAGAAAAACTAGCAACAGCAGAGCTGAGGTGTCGTATCATTGCTACTGAGCAGGGTACAGCTCGGGATCCCAAAACGGACTGTGGCTATGAATGATGAAAACTTGTACAAAAGCAGTAGATAAATTCTCCTTTATCTCTTAAAGAAAGCAAAATCAATACAGCAATGCATTTGGTAATAGTTTTGAATTTACCTTCGCCTACATATTTAACGCTAAGAAAACCCCTTTAACTAGATCCATCATTTATAGTTAAAGACCTCTAGTATAGTGTTAATGCAAGTAAATGTTCACCTCTATCTTTGGGTCATCTCAAGTCACACATTTTGATGATTAATTTGTTAAATATTTTCATATCCGTTAGAGCAGTGTTTCTCAACTCCAGTCCTCAAGACCCACCAAATGTTCATGTTTTTTGGGTCTCCCACTGAATGCACTGACAATAATTGTATCACCTGTGCTATACTGAGGAAATCCTGAAAACTTGACCTGTTGGTGGGTCTTGAGGACTGGAGTTGAGAAACACTGCGTTAGAGCAATGTTTTCATATGGAGACCAGTATTAAATGTTTGCTATAATAAGCCTGGTGCAATTGATCATTCGTATGCTCTGCTGCAAATCCGTGTGTCTGTTCCACCCAGTTAGCCCGCAAACTACAAAGAATACAGTGCATCAGCTTTACCCAGTTACTTTTTGATAATACCCCTTTAAAGTATCAAATAAGGGAGCAGATGACCCCATTTCCAAATATGTTGAGGTTATACTAGTGGAATATATTGTTTTAGGTCAAGAATTGTCTACGTTAAGAATATCTTGTTCCAAGTGGCCTCTGGGAGTTGTACAATTTGACAAATGATCTCTGGACCAGAACATTTTTTGCACCTCTGCTTTATATTAGAACAAAATGTGTGTTTTACCTCCATTAAGGTTTTATGGGGCTTTGACATGTCCAGGTTGAGAACATTTCCAATTATCGGTAAAGGTTTTGGTCCAGGTGGGAAATTTTCATAATTTCCTTGTTTATGGTTCATGAAAGCTTTGGCCAAAAATAGAATGACAACAATGGAGAGGAGAACAGTGACCAGGTCCAGGGCAAATGTTCTGGGCAATCTAGAAGAGACAGACAATTGATTACTGTGCAAACATTAAAAGGTGAATTGTAGGAAAGAAAGACAGAAAAACATTTTTCAACAATTTGAAAGGATATTTAATCTACAGTTTTCCCCTCTGGTGTTTATTTTTGCAACGTTAACTATTGCTCCAGGACACCTAAACAAATAATCTACTTTGTAGATTAGTGTTGAACTTTGGATTCTGTTGGAAGTCGAATTTATCTGAATCCAAGTGATTCAATTTGGGTATGCCTGGACATTTTTTTTTTTTTCACTTTACGAGTGATCAATTGAAATAAAAGGTTAAAAAAGTGCTCATAAACCAGATCAGATAAAAATGTGCCAAACATTTGGACATATCCATATAACAATGTGCGTTTTGTTGGGCACTTTAAAAATGTATGGTAAAATCACAGAATGATGCATTTCACGAGCTACTCCTGGTTTGCTCTCTCAAGTTCAAAGTAATGCTGGAAGTCCTTTTGTTGATCACCTTTAAATAAAGTTTTGTGACAACAAGACATTATAATTGCACTTTAAATACAAATATAATATTAATATATACACACACACACACACACACATTTAATTATATACACAGCTCTGGAAAAAATTAAGAGATCACTGCAAAATTTTCAGTTTCTCTGATTTCTCTCTTCAATGGTATGTATTTTTGAAAGAAATGTACATTGTTATTTTATTATATAAAACTACTGAAAACATGTCTCTGAAATTCAAAGCAAAACATTTTGTATTTATTCGCAGTAAGTGAGAAACCTTCAAAATAATAAAAACGCAGCAGTGCTGTCAGACCTCAAATAATGCAAAGAAAACAAGTTCATATTTCTTTAGAAACAATAATCAATGTTTTAAGTCAGGAAGAGTTTTATTTTCAACTCCTTTGGCATGGGAAAAATTACTTTTTCATTCAAATTCCTTTTGGCCTATTCCTAGAACTTGTTTTGCCATCCAGCTTGTCCTATTGCAAGGGAATTTTTATACTTTCCTTCATTAAATAAGTTTTGGTTCAGGTGATCACCTAATCAGAAGCACATTAAGTAGAATGAGGTGGACTTTGGTTGGAATTCAACTGACCCTGGAATGGAATGGCTGCCAGACATGTAGAAATGCCGATTGTTAGAAAACTGTGCAGTGCTGTATAGTAATTTAATTATTCATTGAACGCTGATTCTTATAATCTTAGGTTTCATTCTAATTCTCATAATAATATTTAAGAACTCAATAACAGTCTTTCGTGGGTTTTATTCTGAATTATGCAGATCCTGTAGACTACAACGCAAGGAGAAAACTAGGTTACATTGTTGTCATAGACTAGATGTTGATTGTCAGTTAAACTCTTATTCATACTATGAGATCTCGATTGCTCCTCAGTTAGAATGCTGGTTATAGATTTTAGGCAATCAAGTCTGCTATCTCATTTAAACAATAAGGTTGTATAATATTTATATATCCAAAAAGTCTTTCAGCCAATTTTTTTTTCCGATCTTGGATATATTCAGGAATAAGTTCGATAGGTTGTACTGTAAAATATCTCTTCTCTCATGTGCATCGTTACAAAGTGTCTCATCAAGCTATGTGTTTGCTTTAAGTGCTTTACATTGTAATGGTTATTAATTCTTTGACAATTTCATAACTGTTCTCCCTACATATTAAATTCTACATGAGCAAGTAATTAAATAGATAATGTATGAGCTTGAACTACTAAGGGTCCCTTATTTTAAAATTATCTCCTGTTGTGTAAGATGTTAACTAATATGTCACAACATTTGCATGTTTTTTTTAGCCACAAGGGTCAGATCCCCACTCTTAGGGTCATCAATTTCTACAGTGTCTTAGCATTGTTTGAGCTTCAAAAGGGCTATTTGATTTTTCACCGTTCTGGCCTGTCTATAAATAATTCAGAGTTTAAAATTGGATCGAATTGTAAAACTTCCCAATCTTTATTTAAAATTGATCAATTTCTTTATGTTGGGAGTTCAAAGTTGTAACAATACTTATCTTTTTATTTTCATTCAGTTCTTTTATTATTTTCAGGATTTGGTTTCCAATATAGCCAAATATTCGGCTTGTGTATGTCTCTTGGCTTTTTCTTTTGCAATTTTAACAAATTTTTCAGGGAAGTTTTTGCTTGGTATTCAAAATGAGCACTTTGAGCAATATTTTCTGATTCTACGGAATTGTCCATAGGGAACATTCCTCACCAAATATCGGTAGTGGTTACTCTCACAGTGTAATAAAACTATTAGAAAAGTTTGTTAAAAAATTTTTTGGCTTAAATTCCCCCTTAGAGGTGGGCGTTTTCCTGAAATTGGTCCTTTTCCGTCGCAAATTTTCCCCGACAAAAAAAAAACTTTGTTCCGAATTATTGGGGAGAACCCGTTTAAAAAAACAGTTTTTCCCCAGGTGCACAACCCTCAGGGTGCTGAGAATGTTGTGCCATGTTTAAAATATGCGGGGGAGCTTGGTTTGGTCTTCATACAATGTTGTTTTTTAGTTGACATGCAGAGTTGCCCCCGTCTTAGAATCGTTCACTATAAAATTCCCCTGGGCCTTAAGAGGGCAAAAGACCAAAAAATGAAGGAAAAATGTAGGGCCCGATAAGTCATGCGGCGTTTACTGGAAAAAAAAAAAAGCTGAGGCTCAGGTGGAAAATCAGTGACAGAGGGTGGAGGGCGGCGGCAGCCACGCAGATGAGGTCGAGAGTGGACAATGACTTTGGAGGTGGCAAAAAACAGGAGAAGGCCCCAGAGTGGACATTGAAACCCGTGTGGGGTCACGGCAGCGCCACAGCCAGCAGCACGAGGCCCCGAAAAGTGGCACAATGACACAGTGTTAGGGGCCGGCAGCAGCCACAGCTGAGGGAGACGTGGGACAATGAACATGGTAGGTACGGCAGCAGCCACAGCAGCAGATGAGGTCAGACAGTGGCACAATGACATGTGTAGGGCCGGCAGCGCCAAGCATGAGGTCGACAGTGGACAATGAACAGTGTGTAGGTCACGGCAGCGCCACAGCAGCAGCTGGGTCGACAGTGGCAACAATGACAGAGTGTGGGGTGGGTGGCAAACCGCCCTGGTAAATATGGTTGGTGGGGAGATGGAGAAATGTGTGATTGTGGATCAGGCGGGTGGCGGCATAGAATAGTGGTAAGAGGTAGTTTAACCCAGACTCATTTCTCACAGTTTTTGGGTGAGGGTATGGCTGATGTGTTGCGCCTAAAGGGATTGGTGTGTGGAAATCCCGGCCATCCAGACCGATTCATCTTTACAAAGGCAGTTGTTCCACTTTCCTGGCAAGCGGGTTTCCTTTGGGGTAACGAGGCTCCCCCCCATGAAACATGCTCTGTTGCCACACTCTGGCCGGGCCGGGGCAGTTTCTCACTGGGAAAAATCGGCAAATTGCGGCCCACATCCCGTTTTGGGTGCCCATAGTCCAGCGGATCTTCTAATGGGGTGGGAAGGTGTCCAAATAGGGCCCCACCCCGTTGGTTCAGGGTCTGTAGGTCCTGCTGTGGGCG
>JAODAL010062098.1:0-19934 GCA_025379985.1 Phyllomedusa bahiana | reverse complement strand
ATTTCTATTATGGGGTCTCTATATGGGGGGTGTTGTGGTTTAGCTGAGTGGTGCCTGAACTATATGGGGTCTTAGTCGTTCTTTGGGGTGTTGTATTATTCCTAAAAAGGTTCGACTCTATTGGTTCTTATGGGGGGTGTTGTATTTTTTCCGAACTGGTGTTGACCTCTTTGGTTCTATATGGCGGTGTTGTAGTTATACCGACGGGTTCGCCCAAATATATAGTCTCTTTTTTGGTGTGTTGTATTTTACCTGAGCTTGTTTCTGACCTCTACTGGTCTCTATATGGGGGTGTTGTAGGTTTTATCGGTGCGGTATAGGGGCCCGAGTACATGTGCCCCGATTGTAAGAGTGAGGGAACCACTGACCCTGTGATAGGAATTAACTTTCTTTCTTGCTGGTGTTTTTTTAAAAGGTGGGGGTTTTGGTGCCCAAAGGGAAGTAAGGGGGAATTGTATGTGGCTGGGGGGATATGGATGGAGCATGAGCCCTGTTCAGGGATAGTTAACGATAAATGTGTGACTAATTTGATTTTGTCTAACAATACATTTCTGTTTTGCACACTGTATTAGGGGTTTTAAAAGGGCGCTTATGCCCCAGGGCCATAATATTTTTCACGACGTATGGTGGGCCCCCCCAAGATAAATTTCCCCCCGGGGGGCCCAACCCCCCGGGGCCGACACTGAATGGCCCCATCCTTCTCCCATTATGCGGTAAAGTATTCCTGTGCCCTTAGCAAGAAACACCCCCAAAACTTATTGTTTCCACCTCCATATTGACGTGAGGGGTGTTCTTTGGGTCATAGCCCCGATTTCTCGCCCCCAAACCGGAAAATGAGTTAATGCCAAAGCCTAAATTTTAGTCTATCTGACCCGCCCTTTCCCAATCACTCACGAATCACCAGGTGTTCATTGGAAAACTTCAGATGGGAATCACTATGCCTTTTTGAGCAGGGGACCTTGTGGGACTGCAGGGTTTTAAACCCTTAGGGGGCCCTTCACTGGCTTATTTCACCACATTGGGGCCATACTGCCGCCGGATTTGCGCTGCAGTCGGGTCCAATCCGTCACAGTAATTCGGGAAAACCCCATTTCATAGAAAAGGGGTTCCCTCACTCCCCCCCGCCGGCGAATCTACCGCGGGGGGGAGAAAGTGACATGCAATTATCCGGGGTAATAGCTCAGGATTTTGCAAGTCTATGAGGCAGATGGGCACGCCCCCGCCCTTATTCAAGCCAAAAAGCGAGGAAAACCCGGCCGATTTAGGGTTTTGAATAACCCTGTGAACACGGTTTACGAGTAATGAGTTCCCAAGGATTTTTTGGGTGACTGGGGTTTCCAGCGCCTTGAGTCTTTAAATAATTCCACCTGTGATTTTTGGGCTGATCTCTCACCTCCCTCTGACAAGGATACCCAAAGGTGAAATTTTGATGGTGCCCCAATCGATGTAAATTTGACATCTTTTTGTTTTTTATTCCATTTTCGTATATTGCACCAACGTTGTCCCTTCTCACCCAGATTCTTATTTTGGGTTTTGTAGCCCATTCCAGCTTTGTGCAGTTCTATGATCTTGCCCCGACATCCTTAAAAAGCTCTTTGGTCTTGGGCCCTTGTTTTAAGGTTGGGCCCGACTGATTAATGGATTGTGGACGGAGTTTTTTTATAAAGGTGATATTTAAGACCGCTGTCTTTAATGCAGGAACCATTGCGTTAGGAGCATCTAACGGTCTCAGGACCCAGAACTTTTAAGGGTTGGGTAGGGGATCAAATCCCTTTTTTCATTTAAAAAAAATTCAAAAAAAATTTATATAATTTAACAATTAAAATTTTCTGAATTTTTTTACTTTTCTTCAGTCTTTGTCAGTGGGCAAACTTACAAAATCAGCAAGGGATCAAATCATTAATTCCTTCACTGTATTATTGTGGTTATCACCTAGGGGTGTAACACATCTCCATTATATAAACTACTTCTTGCTGCAAAGTTGATTCCTGCTGTATTTTTGTCAAACCCTATGTTTTGACAGTACCCCTGGGAAAATTTTCTATTTCTACAGAGAGCAATTGTGTCTCTAGAGGACACAGATTATCTGTGCAGTATACTGATGGCTAGGAGTAATGAGCACTAGCTGGTCACTTTCCTAGGCAAAACAAATAATCCCAGTACATTCAGATTGCAGGAATCTAACAACATATTGATGGCTAAAAAAAATTACATATTAACTGTAAATTAAAGAGGTTTTCAACAACCCTTTTTTGTTAAAAAAAAAAGGTCCCCCAAAAAAACTGTTCAAAATAACATTGTAATATTTGGGGGAATTAAAGAAGTGTTTCTCTGCCCCAAAGGGTGTAAAATACCACAAAAATCAACTCCATGGGTGGGCCTGCGGAATCAACTCCACAGGTGGGCCTCAGGCACCTGAGTCTGACACCAGTACTGTAACATGTTTTTAGGACAAACATTTTGTTCCCTATCTAGGGAACAAAAACAAAAGGGGAACAAAGAAGTCACCCCCTATGAACAATATTGTAATGTGTGTACAGTTGAAATCAGAAGTTTGCATACACTATATAAAAAGACACATATGCATGTTTTTCTCACTATCGGACTTGAAATCAGAATAAACCTTACCTGTTTTAGGTTAGTTAGGATTACTAAAATTATTTATATTTGTCAAATGCCAGAATAATAAGACACAGAGATTTTTAAGGCATTTTTATTACTTTCTGCAAAGTCAAAAGTTTACATACACTCGGTTTACTATGCCTTTAAACAATTTGGAACAGCTGATATGATGATGTCATGTATTTGGAAGCTTCTGATTTATTGGTAACAGCTGAATTAATTAGAGACACACCTGTGGATTTTTTTTTTAACACATACCAGAAACACACTGCTTCTGTGTGTAACATCATGGGAAAGTCTAAAGAAATCAGCCAAGATATCAAGAAGAGAATTGTGGACTTGCACAAGTCGGGATCATCCTTGGGTGCAATTTCCAGATACCTGAAGGTGCTTTGTTCATCTGTACAAACAATTATATGGAAGTACAAACAAGATGGGAATGTCTAGCCATGATACCGCTCAGGAAGAAGATGGGTTCTGTGTCTCAGAGATGAACGTGCATTGGTCCGACATGTGCATATAAACCCAAGAACAAAAGTAAAAGACCTTGTAAAGATGCTGTTGGAAGCTGGTAAGATTGTGTCATTATCCATAGTGAAATGAGTATTGTATTAACATGGGCTGAAAGGCCGATCTGCCAGGAAGAAGCCATTACTCAAAAAGAAACATATAAAAGCCTGATTAATGTTTGCAACTGCACACAGGAACAAAGACCTACATTTTGGAGACATGTCCTGTGGTCTGATAAAACTAAAATTGTTACGTTTGATGAAAAAGGGAGAAGCTTGGAAGCCTAAGAACACCATTACAACTGTGAAACACAGGGGTGGCAGCATCATGTTGTGGGGTAGTTTTGCTGCAGAAGGGACTGGTGCACTTCAAAAAATAGATGGCGTCATGAGTAGTGATGAGCGATTGTGTCAACTATCGTTATCGATTTTGATAGTCAATATCGGCAATTATCATGACGACATCCGATAGTTGATAACAGATTATCACCGATGACCATTAAAGTCTATGGGAGAGGAAAAGCACCTTCATTCTTACACCCAAACAGGGCTGGAGAAGCTGGATTTAACATCCACAACAATAAACTGGATACGTGCTACATCTTAGGCAACACAATTAGGCAACAGAAAAAAGTCACAGCCCATTCCCTATCCCTGTCTTGTACCACAGCATGACCCTTAAACCTGCATGACCCACAAATTAAAAAGTGCCAGAAGGCAGTATTATTTGAACCACCATTTTAGTTGAACTGGACATTGACTATACCTGTCCTGGACCGCAGCATGACCCACAGATTAAAAAGTGCCAGAAAAAGGAGTCTTTAAACCACCATTTTAGTTGAACTGGACATTGACTATACCTATCCTGGACCGCAGTATGACCATTAAACCTGTCTGACCCACAGATTAAAAAGGAGTCTTTTTTCGCCAAGTTTTCCCTCCATATTCAACTCATGCATTCACTACATGTGACTAGACATGTTGGTGGTGGTTAAACACCTAAGATTCGTGCCTCTACTTATGCGTTTACGGCAAATGCGGCATATGACATTGTGTGGTGACTCAGAGGCTTGCTTGAAAAGGCCCAGGCTTGAAAGGTCCTGGACCTTTTCGATGGCAATAAGCGAGGAGCGGTGTTTCTGCTGATCATGGCTGGCGGAATCATCTCAGCGGACTTGTGCGACCGCCCTCTCCCTTTTTGAGGCGGGACCCGTACTGACACTACCCCATCGTCTTCCTTCTCGTTCAGTGATGAAGCGCTTGCAAGCAAATTCTGCTGAAAAGACCACGTTGGATCCACAATGTCGTCGTCATCATCATCAACACAGATGACTTCCTCGTCCTGACATTCTGCATCCTGGAGCTGTGGGCTACAAGCAACAGGCACTGCAAGACGTTGCCGACCGCCCGGGATTTTTGCCGATTAACCGGCTTCCTTCTCCTCCTCTGATGCATCAGCGATTGGGCGTCAGAGCAGACAAAATCATCCTATTTGGCCTCTTGATCTTTTGAAATGCCTTCTGACCCCAACCGCATTTTGTCATCAAAGAGGTCTTCAGAAAATGGATTATCCACAGTGGTGGGTACATGAGTTGCATTTGGGGTGCCTTCTAGAGATGGGCGAATTTTTCGAAATTCGGTTCGCTCACTTTGCCGAATTTCCCGACAAAAAATAACTTCGTTCCGAATTACTTCAGGACGAATCACTTTAAAAAACAGCTATTTCCAGGCTGCACAGAGCCTGCAGGGTGCTGTAGAACGTTGTGCCATGCTTAAATATGCAGAGGGAGCTTGGTTTGGTCTTCATACAATGTTGTGTTTTAGTATGACACGCACATGACTGCCGCGCTCTTAGAATCGCTTCACTATAAAATTCCCTGGGCTCTTAAGAGGGCAAAACTGACCAAAAAACTGAAGGGGGGATGTAGCCTGATAAAGTCATGGCTGCGACAGCTGGAAAAAAACAAGCTGAGGGCTCAGGTGGCAAAATCAGTGACAGAGCATGGAGGTGACGGCGGCAGCCACAGCAGCATTAGGTCAGAGAGTGGAACAATGACATTCTGGAGGTGGCAAAAACAGGAGTAGGCCACAGAGTGGGACAATGACACAGTGTGTAGGTCACAGCAGCAGCCACAGCAGCAGCATGAGGTCAGACAGTGGCACAATGACACAGTGTGTAGGTCACGGCAGCAGCAGCATGAGGTCAGACAGTGGCACAATGACATTCTGGAGGTGGCAAAAACTGGAGTAGCCCACAGAGTGGCACAATGACAGAGAGTGGAGGTGACCATGGCAGCAGCATGAGGTCAGAGAGTGGCACAATGACATTCTGGAGGTGGCAAAAACTGGAGTAGGCCACAGAGTGGCACAATATCAGAGAGTGGAGGTGACGGCGGCAGCAGCATGAGGTCAGAGAGTGGCACAATTACATTCTGGCCGTGGCAAAAACAGGAGTAGGCCACAGAGTGGCAGAATGACACAGTGGCTAGGTCACGGCAGCAGCCACAGCAGCAGCATGAGGTCAGAAAGTGGCACAATCACATTCTGGAGGTGGCAAAAACTGGAGTAGGCCACAGAGTGGCACAATGACAGAGAGTGGAGGTGACGGCGGCAGGAGCAACAGCATGAGGTCAGAGAGTGGCACAATGACACAGTGTGGAGGTCACGGTAGCAGCCACAGCAGCAGCATGAGGTCAGACAGTGGCACAATGACAGAGAGTGGAGGTGGGAGGCAATACCAGTCCCTGGTAAAGATGGTTGGTGGCAGATGGAGAAACTGTCAGCAGATGTGTGGCATCAGGCGGGTGCGACATCAGAAAAGTGGCTGAGGCAGGGAGTTTTAACCCAGACTCATTTCTCACAGTTTGGGTGAGGCGTCATGGCTGATGTAGTCTGACGCCTAAGGCATTGGTGTGTGGAAATCCTGGCCAATCCACGCCTGATTCATCTTGACAAAGGTCAGTCGTTCCACATTTCCCGTGGACAAGCGGGTTCTCCTTGGGGTAACAATGGCCCCCGCCGCACTGAACACCCGCTCTGATGCCACACTACTGGCCGGGCAGGACAGCTTCTCCACTGCAAACTCAGCAAGTTGCGGCCAAACATCCAGTTTGGCTGCCCAGTAGTCCAGCGGATCTTCTAACTGGGCAGAGTGCTGTCCAAGTAGGCCATCACCTGTTGGTTCAGGGTCTGCTCCAGGTCCTGCTGCTGCTGCTGCTGGTGACTGCCCTACTCACTAGGTGGGTGAAGGAAGCTACTCATCAGTGACTCCAGACTTAGGTTGCTGCTGATGGAGCTGGTACTGCTCCGACCCCCCCACCTTCCCCCGGCAGCCGCGGCAGTAGTACGTGAGCGCTGAAGAACTCCCCGGTCAGACCTGTCAGAGGAGGGACGATGCCGCACATAGGCAGTGGCCAACTGACTACAGAGGATTTTCCTATAGTATTTGAGTTTGTCCTCCCTCTCAATAGCTGGGAAAAAAGGCTCTCATTTTGGACCGTTAGCGAGGGTCCAATAGGGTGGAGAGCCAGATGCTGGATGCTGACTATTCGGCTGTCACTAGCCAGGAAAATCAGCATGCTGCAGGCCATCTGCACAAGTGACTCCGAGGGGCTTGCGGGTCATCTGCCTCGTCTTCCTCATCTCCATCTACCTCCTCCAGCTGCTCCTGCTCCTCCTCTCTTGTCACTTGGGGAGAAAATCCACTCATTTCACCAGACAATGCTTCTGCTCCAATGTCCTCCTCTTTCTCCTCCTCCTCCATTTCAGTCCCCACCGGACTCATGTGGTCGCGAGATGTAGTCGCCACGTCTCCAGTGCCCTGCCCAGACAGATTTTTCAGCATCTGTTCCAGGACATGAAGCAGTGGAATGACGTTATTCATCCCGTAGTCCTGGCGACTGACAGATAATGTGGCCTCCTCGAATGGCCTCAAAAAACGGCAGGTGTCACGCATGAGCTGCTACTGGCTGACATCAAAGTTACACAGGGGACTACTCCTGTCCGCCTGGATCATCAAAAAATCGTTAATGGCCTTTCTCTGTTCATACAGTCGGTCCAACGTGTGCAGGCTGGAATTCCAACGGGTGGAAACATCGCATATCAGAGTGTGTTGGGGAAAGCCGTTCTGCCGCTGCAACTCGAGGAGGGTGTTCCTGGCTTGTAGGAATGTATGAAGTGCATGCACAGTTTCCTGGCCATTTTCAGAATCTTCTGAAGATCGGTGGAAGACTTCATGAACCTTTTCACAACCAGATTGGACACATGCGCCATGCAGGGCGCATGGACCATCCCTCCTCGGTGCAGCGCAGGCACCATGTTCCTCCCATTGTCCATCACCATGGTTCCGATTTGCAGTTGGCGCGGAGAAAGCCACACATCGATTTCTTGCTGCATGACGCGGAGCAGTTCCTCCCCTGTGTGACTTCGTTCGCCGAGGCAAGCCAGGTTTAGAACTGCGTGACACCACTGTGCCCTACACATGTGGTATGATGGAGCAGTACTTGTGGAGGCTGAGATGGTGGTGGTGGTGGAGGAGGAGGCAGCTTGCATTGGCGCAGGAGCCGCAGTTTGACAACGTGGAGGAGAAAGCGGCGTCTCCTGTCCAAGTTGTTGGTGTGCCTAGGCCGGAATCACATTCACCCAGTGGGCCATAAAGGACATGTACTGGCCCTGACCGTAGTTACAGCTCCAGACGTCCGCGCTGCCGTGCACCTTGGAACAAACCGATAAGCTCAAGGACTGGCCCACCTTCTGTTCTACATATTTATGAAGTGCTGGTACTGCCTTTTTGGAAAATAAATTACGGCTTGGAACTCTCCATCTCGGCTCGGCACAAGCCATTAGTTCTCTGAACGGTGCAGAGTCCACCATTTGGAAAGGGAGGGACTGCAGCACCAACAACTTGGACAGGAGTACGGTCAGCTTCTGCACCTTAGGATGGTTGGACACATACTGTTGTCTCTTTGCAATCACCTCGCTGAACGACTGCTAGCGTCATGAGTAGCGAGGAGCAGGAGCATCTGGACCGGGAGATGATGTCAAAGAGAAACAGCTCCCTTCTGCAGAGGTGGTGGAGCCTTGACTGGCTGCAATGGCATGCGTGCCACTGGGCGCTGCTGCTGTTGCTGCGGCGGCAGGATGGACCACCACATCTGAGCCACGTTTCTCCCAGGCCACCGGATGGTGACGCTGCATGTGTTGACACAGGGCCGTGGTGCCAACGTTAGCTCCCTGGCCACGCTTCACTTTCTGCCTACAGATTCTACATATACCCATATTCGGCTCCTCCGGTGTCTTAGCAAAGAACTGCCACACCGCCGAGTATCGGATTTTACCGCCAACGCTCCAAACTGAGTGACTACTGCCGCCGCTGCCTCGCTGAGCCCCTGTGCCGCTACTTTCTTGGACCTGCGAAGCGGGTTTTTTACCCCGTGGCCGCTTGGCTCCCGACCTCACACTGCTGCTATCCTGCTGACTCACGGCCACACGACCCACTTGCTGGCTGCGCCGCTGCCTGACGCGCAAGCTGACGCCCTCTTCTCCTGACGATGATGAAGCCCTTGCCTCACCCGGCTCCAAAGTGCGGTCGGCTACATCATCATCTATTTGTGTTTCATCGTCACTGCTGTCCTCATCACCGGTCTTGGTATGCAGAGGCTGACTCCTCACAACATGACCTCCCATGCCACTCTCCACATCTATACTTTGCCGCCTACTGCAAGAAGCAGGGGATATTGGCCCCATTTCTTCGCTGCCAAGTAGCTGCTGACTGCCCTCCTCAAATTGTTCATCCTCGCTATATAGTGGCGCTGAGCCCAGACCACATAGTAGATCTCTGGCTGAGGGAACCGGATGGGTTGAGGACATTTGAGGGTGGCTGACCCGCTCCCGGGCCATGCCAACTAAGGGTTGTGTCTGACGTTCCCACCGACTCTTCGCTGGGGTTGTCAGATGTCATCTGGGTGGAAGTGGATGACCTAGTCAACCAATCAAGAACCATTGGGTTGCTGAACAACACACGGCCGCTAGATGACAGCGGCAGTTGTGGCCTCACCGAGTGACCCCTGCTGCGACGTCCCCTTGCTGTGCTGCGACCTGGGCCTGGAATGTTTGTGCCTCTGCCACTCGCAGGTGAAGAGCCTGCCACCTCTCTGTCTGACATACTGTTTGTTCTAAAATGTACAGACACTGTTTGATGAAGATATCTGTATATGATAAATACACACCCTGTATTTGACTTCAAATGAACCCAGTAACAAGCTTGGTAACCCTTGGATATAAATTGTGCTCCACAAATGGGCAGGAAAAATTGACTTGTATGTGCCGTTTAAAAACTCTGTGTATTTTACTGAATATAAAAGCACAAACAGGCTTAATTAACCTTCGGATATGAATTATGCTACAGAATTTTCTTCTGTGGCGGTGAAAAAACAAAGTTTCTTTTACTGAGTACAACTGCAGAACAACGCTTAATTAACCCCTGGATCAGGCTCGGACTGGGCCGCCGGGGGACCGGGGAATCCCCCGGTGGGCCCCGAGCCGCTGCGGGCCCCGAAGGCAGTGCCGCTGTCCCCGGGGCCCGTCCGCGCATCCGGTCCCTGGACGCCCGGGACCTGCGTCCCGAGCGCCCAGAGACCGGCCCGGGAGTTGGGGACTAATGTCCCCGACTCCGGGGGCTGCGTGGTGTCAGCGGAGCGCAGCGCCAGTGGCGCTGCGCTCCGCTGATCTCCCCGGCAGGCTGAACGCATTAGGCCTTCAGCCTGCCGGGCGCCGGCCCCTACTGCTAACGTAGGCGCGCGGTGACGTCACTTCACCGCGCCGCCTATGCAGGACGGAAGGAGCCGGCGGCAGCTCGGAGCGGCCGGGACCGGGCAGGAGCCAGGTAAGTGGCTGGTTGTTTATTTTTATTTTTATTTTTTTAAATCTACTTACAAGGGCCCTGACTACAAAGGGGCCCCTGGCTACTGAATGGGGCCCCTGACTACTCTAAAGGGGGGCCCTGGCTACACTGATTGTATGTGGTGGAGGGGGATATTGTATGTGGGCGGAGGGGGATATTGTATGTGGGCGGAGGGGATATTGTATGTGGGCGGAGGGGGATATTGTATGTGGGCGGAGGGGGATATTGTTTGTGGGCGGAGGGGGATATTGTATGTGGGCGGAGGGGGATATTGTATGTGGGCGGAGGGGGATATTGTATGTGGGCGGAGGGGGATATTGTATGTGGGTGGAGGGAGATATTGTATGTGGGTGGAGGGGGATATTGTATGTGGGTGGAGGGGGATATTGTATGTGGGTGGAGGGGGATATTGTATGTGGGTGGAGGGGGAAATTGTATGTGGGTGGAGGGGGAAATTGTATGTGGGTGGAGGGGGAAATTGTATGTGGAGGGGGATATTGTATGTGGGTGGAGGGGATATTGTATGTGGGTGGAGGGGGATATTGTATGTGGGTGGAGGGGGATATTGTATGTGGGTGGAGGGGGATATTGTATGTGGGCTATTGGAGGGGGATATTGTATGTGGGCTATTGGAGGGGGATATTGTATGTGGGCTATTGGAGGGGGATATTGTATGTGGGCTATTGGAGGGGGATATTGTATGTGGGCTATTGGAGGGGGTATGTATGTGGGCTATTGGAGGGGGATATTGTATGTGGGCTATTGGAGGGGGATATTGTATGCGGGTGGAGGGGGATATGGATGGAGCTACTTAGCCCTGTGTCTATGATATGTTAGATTGACAAATGTGTGACTCACTTGCTATTGTACTACACAATACAGTTCTGTTTTGCACACTGCATTATGTGGTAAAATGGTCGCGTTTATGTCCAAGAGGCCGGTAATATTTTCATGTACAGTAGGGGGGGGGCTATTTTCATGTACAGTAGGGTGGGCCCCCCCAAGATCAATTCCCCTGTGGGCCCCAGACCCCCCAGTCTGACACTGCCCTGGATGTAAATTGGGCAAAAGAATTGAGCAGCCACAAACTACTAGCTTTGTAGCGTGTTAAAATTGCGTGTTTTTTACGCTACACAACAAGAGAAAAAATTTTAATTAACCTTCGCTTGTGAATTAGGCTACAGGAAAATTGTATTTTTTGGCAGTGATAAAGACGGTTTATTTTTATCACCACAGCAGAAAAACAACGCTTAATTAACCCCTGGATGTAAATTGCGCCAAGCAATTGAGCAACCACAAACTACGAGCTTTGTAGCGTGTTACAATTGCGTGTTTTCTACGCTACACAACAAGAGAAAAAATTGTAATTAACCTTCGCTTGTGAATTATGGTACAGGAAATTGTAATTTTTGGTGGTGAAAAAAGACGGTTTATTTTTTGTCACCACAGCAGAAAAACAATGCTTAATTAATCCCTGGCTGTAAAAATTGCGCAAAGGAATTGAGCAGCCACAAACTACTAGCTTTGTAGCGTGTTACAATTGCGTGTTTTCTACGCTACACAACAAGAGAAAAAATTGTAATTAACCTTCGCTTGTGAATTAGGATACAGGAAAATTGTATTTTTTTGCGGTGAAAAATACGGTTTCTTGGAGTCACCACAGCAGAAAAACAACCCTTAAAAAACCCCTAGATGTAAAATGCGCAAAAGAATTGAGCAGCCAAAAATGAAGTGGTATTTGTATTGTAAAAACGCTGCTTCTTTAAATGAATACAACAGGAACTGGCTTAGATCCCCCTTGGATATTCAATGTGCTGTGAGCAGATAGCATTAAAATGTATATGCAGCTGCAGTGGACGCACACTGGATTTCAGATCCAATACCCCAAAAAATCAGAAATAGAACTTTAAGAGAAGCAGTCGCTGAGACACCCCACAAAAATCGCTGTATAAAAATCAGTTCTTCAGTAAGAGCTATCACAAGAGCGGCAGCACCTTCCCTGATCAGTACAGTGAGAGGAGTGTGAGCTCCCAGCGTCGCGCTTGGACTTATATAGTGCGGTGACGTCACAGAATCCCGCCGGTCTCTGATTGGCTTCATCTCTGCACATGTCATGCAGGCTATGCCCTTCTTCCTCCCAGATTGCTTTGCCCCATGTACGCCATGTGCTCGCAGCCATTTTATCAATCAAAAGCACACTTCGCTCACCCGAAGTACCCCAAACTTCGACTTCGTTCAGAACCGAAGTTTTCCTGAAATTCTAAACGAATTCCACTTCGTTAGAATCAATTCGCCCATCTCTAGTGCCTTCGCTTCATGTTGGATGGATGCTGACAATGATACTGACGACATTTGTGGCCGTGACTGGAAGGACGAGGAGGTAATACTGCTGGATGCAGGTTGCATTAGCCACTGAAGAACAGATTGGCGACGTTGTTCGTTACTGAGATTCACAGGGCACTGACCCAGTGATGACAGGCCTGACGGTCCTGCAACTGACGATACGTGTTGTCGCCAGCACTGGAAGGAGCACCTTCTCTCGTACCTCTACCTCCATGTCCTACACCTCTCTTTGCTCGCTTAGCACCAGCATTTCGCTCCATGTTCAGAAAGATATAAATTTAAAAAGGTATGGAAGAGTTTTTGACAGTCTCTTTGTAAGGGATTCGTCAGGGGCGCACGAACAGACACAGACAGCGTGAGGCCCTGACACTGATCCCAACCCCTGTCCCTGCCTTTTGGGGTGCCCGACTCCTTAATAGGTCGGCCCCAACCAGAAGACTGAGCACTATGCTGAATAGTGTGAAAACAAAAAAAGCGGGCAAACAAAACAAAACAAAACCGGAAACTCAAACAAGCCAAAGTTTGAAACTATCGGGAACGCGGAAAAAAAGCCCCAGAAGGCAGAAAAAAAAAACGAAAAAAGAACAAGAAAGAAAAACCCCAGGGGGCACAAAAATAAAGAGGGCGGAAAATGGGCCCGAAACAGCCCATATAACAGGCAAGGAGAAGAGAAGAAAAACCCTTAAATCCCAAACCAGGAAAACCCAAAGGACAAAGGCAAATGGGGGAAGAAACGGAAGACCAAAATAGGAAGGTAAGCTGTCAATCACCCCGGGAAAGCAAGGAAATCCGGGAAAACCCCAAAGGAGTGCTGGAAGTTTCCCGGGCCCAGGCATGGGCCCCGGGAATCAATCAAGATAAAGGGAGAAAACCCAGTTCACACTAAAAAACACAAATGAAAACCTATGTCAAAACCAGGTTTAAACCGCGCTTTCCCCCCGGGGCCCCCGGCCCGACCAAAACCAAGCGGGGGTTTTTTCGGGAAATGATCTTTACATTTAAACCCCCCCCCCCCTTTTTGGGGGGCCCCCCGGGGACCCCAACAACCCCCCCTTATTTTTACAAAAAGGATTTGGGTTTAACCCCTTTTCCTTTTTCCCACCCTTGGAACATGTTTTGCAAGGGGAAATTTGGGAAAGGGACAAATTTTGGTTGGTCCGGCGTTTTTACTGGGTTTTTTGATTTTTATTTTGGCCCCTTTTTTTTAAAGTCTTAAACTCCTACCCAAACTTTTCACATCGTTTAAACAGAAAAAAATTTTCTTTTTTTATTTTTTCCATCACCTGTAGTGGGGGAAAATACTGAAGTGGGGAGCCATGTTACGGAAAAAAGCGGCCACTTGGGGGGAAGCAAACTTTTGTAAACTGGTAGTTAAAGGACACAAGTCGAAGGCAAGTGGTGACAACTATCCCGAAGAAAGAATATTTTCGGGTTTTCCAAAATTTGACATTCATAATTCTCTTTCCCGGGGGGCAAACTTTTTAGTTTTTCCCCCCTGGATTGAGGTCTATAAACAAACATCAGCTGGTTGGGGGAAATTTTTTTTCCCCCCAACACCCCCCACCCAAAGACGTTTAAAAAATTTAAACATTCTGAAATTTCATGACTTTTAATTTACACGGGGGATGCACATCTTCGAAGAGAAACCCCATTATTCCCCCCTTTTGATCAATTTTGTGGTTCTCCATTCGAACAACCGGGATTATGGGGCGGACCCCAGGGAAACCCCCAAGAATAAAAATCTAAAGGAGTTTTCTCCATGAAAAAAAAATAAAGTTTTTTCCCAGTATGCGAACCCCCAACATTAAAAGTGACCCACATAAAAAATTTTTTATTTTTCCCCCTTTTTTAGTGGGGAGAATCAAAACCTGAAACCAGGAAAGAAAAACAAAAAGGGAAAAATTTCCCAAACCCAAGGTTTTACAACGGGCCATACTAATGAAATTACCAGCCCCCCGAATCAATCGGGCCCACGAAAAGGGCAAAAGTTTTAAAGCTAAAAAACAAGGTTAAGGGGCCAAAATAAAACTTGTTATTTAAATTTTAGGAGGTACCTGTAATCCGATTACCTTCCTGAAATTTTTCCGACGTTCTTTGAAAACCTGGGGTGAGTTTGGGGCCTAATGGGACATTTTTCCCGGGAAAATTTGGTCCGGGTTTTCCCCGAAAAAAAGGCACGGGGGCTTTTTCCCCAAACCCGGGTCCCCCCTGGGGGCAGCAACTTAAGCCCCCAACACCATGGGTTTTTCCCTCCAGAAGACTAAAAGGTAAAGGGGGAGAGAAAACTCTCAAAAAAGGGAAAAAAAACGGGTTTTTTTCCCAAAAAGCCTGATTTTTAGTTTAACAGTAAAACCCCCCTTTGCTTTCCTTTAAACGCCCTCTCCCCATTCTTCTGTCAATAGTCACAGCTAGAGTCATAAAGTCACTCAGGGTCCAAGGGATTGGTTTTTGACTGGAAACCCAAAAAAACCCTAAAACCCAATTTGATTTAAAATCTGCTGTTTTTTTAACTACTTCCCGGAAAAATCAATAAAGGGCCAAAATCCCCCCTTTAAATTTTTCCCCAAAAAAACTTTTTTAAACAACAAAAATGCAGTCAGTACTTATTTTGTAGAAATTTTCGGGGGTAAATCACAGAATTTTCAACATTTCATTTTCCCAGGGGTATGCAATCTTTTTCCGACTGACGATGGGAGCCAAACACCCATTTTTGCACACAGCGCAACTTTTTCTAAATCATTTTTTCCTTTCCCTTAAAGGCAGCGTACCCAGAGTCACACTTCACTGAAAGGTGATCACATTAACAACAGATGATTTTTAAAACCCTATTTTTTTCCCTAACAAAACCAAATAAAACCACTAGTGCAAAAAAATTTAACCAAACTCTAATTAAAACTTTTACCTACATTTTTTAAAAAATACTACCCGAAACTAATCAAACCCCCTCCCCAACAAATAAACATCTAAATAAACTAAAACAACCTATAAAAAACATTTGAGACAAAACCCTCTCTTTTAAACCCTTTTGGGGGATCTTTTTTTTTAAGTTTCCCAAATTTCCAAAAAATGCTTCACTTTGAAGCACCCGGGATTTTGTTACGATTGCATCCTGCAAAAGGTTATCTTTCAAACCCACCACCACTTAAATCCTTTCCCCTGGTGTTTTGACTCGAAGAAATTTTTGGCTAAGCGCTTTCCTCCCCAAAAACTTTTCCTTTTTGTTTCTTTTTTGTTCTTTTTGCTCCTATTTTTGAAATTTTTCTTATTGCCCGATTTATGTTCGCTAATTCTCCCCTCTGACAATTGAAATGAAAAAAGGGGTTTAAATTTGGAATTAAGGGAAATGAACCTTTCTTTTATTTTTCCTTACGCAGAAAAAAACAGCAAAAAATTTTAAATGAAAATTTGGGTTTCAGTCTGTTTTTTTTTTGGCCATTAAAATTGTATTAAAAGGGAGAAGAGAAAACCCCGGGTGCATGACTGAATAAAGGGCCCAGAAACTAAAATAAAAAGAGATTAAAAATAAAACCCAGCCCCTTTAAATGTATTAAAAGCTCCGGGGTTTAAATGGTTTGACCATAGCAACCTTCACCCCATCAGACAGCCCCTTTTTCTAAAAAGGGTTTTCCCAAGGTTGGCCCCTTGGCCCCCCCAGCCAACAAACACCATTGGGGGAAACCCTCAGAACATATTTTTTCACCGAGCACCCGGCCCTGCTAATAGATACAAAGGGAGTCACTGCCCATCCCCAAAACGGTTGGGGTTATCATAAACCATTTCCCAAAGCAAAAAAAAACCCCCCCCCAAACAATCCCCCCACTAAAGGGCTTCAGAGGGTATACTAATGCCCAACCCCTGGGTTCCCTGGGAAAAAAAACAACAACGCAAACTTTCTCACTTCATTTGGGAAAATAGTTAAAGGGGAAAAAAAAATTTAAAAGATTCCCAAAAGGGTTTTCGGAACCCGGGTCAGGTTTTTTCCTCAAAGCGTCAGGTAGAAGCACCCTTAGATTTAAGACGAATGCAAGGTTTCCACAAAAACAGGGCAGGTAGGGACACAGAGGGGGCGGAAAAAGTCCGGGTCCCGGGGTTTTAAAATTTTTAGGGCATCCAGCCCGCTGTGAGACGATTAATCCCCCCCTTTTCCATTGCCCTAAAGGGCTTTTTTGTCAACTCCCCCAAAGTGGTTGGTAAACCGAAAAGCCCGGTTTCCCATATTGAACCGCGAGGGGATCGACAAGGGTGGGGCCCCTTTTTTATAATGAAAGGGGGTTTTCCGTCGGGGGCCACAAACCCCGACACAAAAAGCGTGACCCCCTTAACATTTGCCCCCCCAAACCCCTTTCCCCCCTTTTGGGGGGTTTGGCCCGCCCTCCTTAATAGTGGGGCCCCAAACCAAAGCCCTGAGCAAATCTGAATAGCGGGAAAACACAAAAACGCAACAAAAAAAAACAAACACAAAGGACGGTAAAAAAAAGCCAAAGCCCGGTTAACAAACGGGAACCCGGGGTACAAAAAGTCAAAAGGGCAAAAAAATAAAGGGAAAAAAAAGCAGATAATTTAAAACCAGGGAGGAAACAGAATAAAGGGGGGGCAGATATAGGCAAAACAAAAACCAGTAAACAGGAAAGGGAAAGAAAGACAGAAAACCCTTAAATCCCAAACCCCAGGAAACAAAGGGAAAAAGGGCCCAATAGGAGGAAAAAAAGGGAAGGGACCAATAGGAAGGAAAGAGCGTCAATCACCCAGGAGAAAGGGGAGCCGGGTTAACCCATGAAGTCCCTGGAAGTTTCCCCCTGGCCCAGGCTTTGGGGCCCAGGAATCAATAAAAAGATAGCAGGGAGAAAACCCGGGTTTAAACACTATAAACACAAATGAGACAAAATGTCAAAACTAGGGGTTTACGCCCAAAGGGCCGGGGCCGGGCCCCGAACTCAAAGCGGGGGTTTTCTTTCTGGAAAGATCTTTAACACTTCCTTTTTTGAAAAAGGGGAAAATCACATTTTTTCCCTTAAACCCCCTTTCAATTTCCCCCCAAGCCTTTCTGGGTTTTAAAAAACCAAATTTTTTCAATCGAATACCTTGAAATGCTGTCGGTGGAAGTCCCCGTAACAAAAAAATTAACAGGTTCTTTCCTTCTTTCCCCGGGGAAATTTAAAAACGCCCAAAGGGATTTGGGAAAATTGATATTTTCAACAAACTATCATAAAAATGCACTATCTAAAATCAAACTACCCAAAAAGTTAAAACAATGAGAAATTGCGTTTTTTTGCAGAAAAGGCCCAAACAAAATTTTTAACTAAAAAAATTTTCCCTGTTTTCCAAATTTAAGTAAAGGGGCTCTTTGAACAAAACGGCCCCCCAAAAAACAATACAGCTTTTTTTAAAAAATTTTTAAACAGATAAAAAAAGGGTTTGGTTTTTGCACCAATGAAAAATCCCAACTTTTAACTAAAAAATTTCTGTATCCAAATTTAAAAAATAAGGGGGGCCCCTTTGAACAAAACGGGGCCGCTCCAAAGTGCAATACGCAAATTTAAAAAGTTATATGGATAAAAAAAAGGGGTTTTGCCCAATGAAAAAAAACCCAATTTTTAAACAAAAAAAAATTTCCCTTGGTATAAAAAAATTTTAGTACAAGGGGCTTTTTAAACCCAAAACCCTGGGCTCCCACCAAGTAAATACAGCAATTTAAAAGTTAAACGGATAAAAAAAGGTTGTTTTTTTTGCCCCAAAGGGTTAACACCCCCCCAAAAATTTACAAAAAATTTTTCGTATTCAAATTTAAGTAAAAGGGTTTGGCTTTTAAAAAAAACTGGGTTTCACAAAATAAAAGGAAAAAATTTTCACCCTCATTTGCGGGGTTGTTTCCCAAAAATTTGGAATCCCTTTTTAAATGCAGGATAAAACAGATTATTTTGGGGCTGCAAAAAAATACCCCTCCTTTCCAAGCCAGCCTTTTCTGTTTTTCCGCCATCCCCCCCCCTCCCACCCCCCAAACCCCACAGCGGTTTAGTTCTTTTTTTTAAAATTCCCCTTTCTATAACAAAGAACTAAAAAATTTCCTAATCTACTTATACCCAAAAGGTTCACAGCTAAAAGCATGGGTTTGTCTTTTTGGAAAAAAAGAGAAGAATTTTTTTTCTATGACTGAGCTTATTAGAGCCCTTAGCACACGTCTTTTTTCTTTTTGGGGTAGAAACTGAAACACTGATCCTGAACGGGAAAAAACGCTCTATCCCTAAACAGGAAAATGGATTTTTCCAGCCAATAAACTACCATAACACAAAATTCTTTCGTCGCAAAACCCAAACTAAACCCTGCTCAAATGCCCTAGGCTGATTTGCTGGCCCCCAAAAATGACAGGAAGCCCAAAAATGGCGCGATTTTAAAATAATTATCTGAAATTTGCACCAAAAATTTTCTGTTGGGGTTTTCCGATCACCAAAAATCTGCCATTTCAACTTTCCCGATTAAAATCCTCACCCCTAGTCATGGGGAAAAGAGGTTTTGGGCAATATAAAAGCAACTCTACAACATCACCGGGAAAATTTTTAAACTTGGGGAAAATGAGTCTTCCCCAAAGGGACAATGCCCCAAAGCATATGCCAAACTTTTTTTACAAAGTGGCTTAAGGGAAAACCCATGTCAATGTTTTGGAGTGGCCACACAAACCCCTGATCCAATCCAATTAAAAAATTTAGGGGAAAAGCTGAAAAGAAAGATGTGAGCAAAGCGCCCACAAACATGGCTTGTTACACCAGTTCACAGGGTAAGGGGCCAAAATTTCACCAAATTTGAAAGATTTTGGAAGAATTTCCAAAAAAATTTGACCCCCGTCATACATTTAAGGGGAATCTACAAAATACTAATAAATTATGTAAACTTTTGACTTTGCAGAAAGTAATAAAAATGCCTTACAAAAAAATCTTCTTTTTTTATTTTGCATTTGGCAAAATAAATAATTGGGTTATCCTAATGACTTAAAAAAAGGGAAGGTTTTTTCCCTTTTCCTTCCATTGTAGAAAACATGCATATTATGTGTCTTTTTTTTAGTGTATTTAACTTCTGGTTTCAACGTATGTTCAATTTAAATAAATTAAAGACTTAGAAGTCACATTTCTTTTAAAGGGCCATGTATTGCTGATCTCCCGAACATGAAACTCAAAACCCTTGACAATCGAAAACTTTTTTGAAAAGTGGTAAATGGAATACGGTGTTGTCAAAACCTTGCGTTTTTACGTCTCCTCACAGCAAAACCAAAAATAACGTTTTGGGGGAAAAAGAAAAAAAAATTGAGTAAGAAATGAACATTTTTAAAAAAAAGTTTTTTTAAGAGGACCATTTCTGTTGAAAAAAGGAAGTGAAGTTGATGGCAACTAATCGTGACCTCGGGAATTTTGGGGCCCCAACTCATCAGAGATCCATGCCTATTCTTTGATGAAAGTCAAAAAAGATCCCATTTTCTGTGAAAGCCCAAAGCGTTTTCTTAATGACCCTCCGCTTGTGAAGGGCCGCTAGAAGACCTGGCTGCTGGGGAGGACAAAACCCCTATGGGG
>JAODAL010062097.1:0-19935 GCA_025379985.1 Phyllomedusa bahiana | reverse complement strand
CTTCCTTTCCCTCTCTCTGGCTAGGGGCCGTGTCCTAAACTCTGGATGGAGGAAAGTGTAGAATCCCCAGTAAGGGATCGGGTTACAATGTCTGTATGTAGTGCTTAGCAGAAAAACTAACTTTCATATCTAATAATGCATATGAAACCTTACACAGACAGTTATTTTGTGGTGATCCAGACATGGGGCGTCACACTTGCATTTTGTGGTCAGTAACTGTATATAACCATAATCCACATGCATTAAGGTGTTACACTGCATAAAGATGCATAATATGATCACGGATTATACAGAGATACTACAAAGGTGTAAAATCATTCACAAAATAAATCAGGTAGATTAACAAGTAAAAATAGGGCTAGAGGAGAGGTGACTGAGCCCAATGTGTCTTGCCAAAACTTCCTCGGGGGTAAGAGTCTCACATATATACGTCCTGTAATAACATATCCATTCATATATTCCATAACATAGATCATTGTGCCCCCAATGCTACATCACATCCCATATTACAGGGATATTGTTTCCATAAAAGGGGTGAGATATGATGGTACGCAATGCCTACTGGTGTGCAATATGGTCCTATAGAGCACAGGTGTCAAACTCAGGGTCTGAGGGCCGCATCTGGCCCACCACACTCTTTTATGTGGCTTCTGAGAGCATAGATACAGCTGGTGTGCAACTCATAGGCAGTGGCACAGCTCTGACAGTCCTACCAAGGCATCTAGCCACCCTCTAATGACCCTTTGACGGCAACCACAATGCTGTTGTGGGCCACGGTAAAAATGAGTTTGACACCTGTGCTATAGGGGGTCCATGTGCATGAACTAAACCGAGCTACCTAATTATAATGTTGAGAATCAGGGAATCAGGAAGGGTTCAACTCAGCCATTCCCAAAAAGTGTAATTAGCCAGAGCTGTACCGAATGTGAATTGTTGTAGTGCTAGTGAAATATGTGACTATTTGATGTCATAATTTCCATTTCTTGTATATTAAAGTAATTATAATTCCAGTGTTGTATCACTAGTTATAATCACACAGGCTTTCATCCCTCTGTTTAGCTCTCAAGCCAACAGACTTCACTTAATTTACGACCTAATGGGGCAAAGCATCGTCTGATTTTGACTAATTCTGTATTTTCTTATCTTAGTCTCAGGGAGCTGGCCCCTCCATGATACAGGATGAGGTAATACAAAAGAACTTTGTATTCTAAGTGGACACAATACGTAGGTTGTGTCTGCCAGTTTTTTTTGTTTTTAAAGACTTATAAAACCAGGATGGCTTATGCTGGCTTTTTAGAGGCTCTTGTCCCATTGTTGAGGACGCTTAACATTGGTGATGGTCCCTGGACTTCCCTGTTCTCGCCATTAAGCCTCTCTGGTTGAAGTCATTAGGACAGTTGATGTTATAAACTCTAAGGTGAAGATTGTATCAAATCTTTGTAAATACATATTTAGCAAAACTGTCCCCAATGTCACACTATTTTCTGTAACCAGTTTATTCTTACTTATATGTTATATTCTATGTTAAATAAAATTGTGTTGTGCCCTGACTGATTGACCTTCTTTAAAGCTGTACCTAAAACCTGTATTGAAAAATTTGGCAAAACAATTGTCCAAAGCTCAGACCACTATCTACCTTTTATAAAGCTGGATATACATTAGAATTTTTCCATTGCTGCTTTCTGAATGATTTGACTTTCACGGTTGCTCTGTGAAGACTGTCATCTTGGACATCAATTTAGACTAACTGACCAGTCAATTACTGTGGACTAGTCTGGATTTCCAATGATGAGATATTGATAAGTTGTTTGCCATAAATGACTTTTCAACTACAGCACCTGGCAATGACCAAAACATATAACACGGTGAAGTATTTTTGGACAGATCTTTGTCATTGGTCAGCATCTGCGACACTCGTCAATGTCACAAAAAGCAGCGATGGTTCCCAAATAATGGTCTGAATCCGCTTTATTTCGCAGTCAAAAATGTAATAAGTGTATATGTAGATATGAAAGTGGAAAACGCAAGGTGGATAAGCTATCGATAAATAACAGTGCGTCTGATCCATTCTGTAGCATCATCTGTCTGATTGCTTTCTACTTCCAGCTCTAGCTTTGATATCCGTTAGGGTGACTCTCCTTGTAAGCCCTGACTCGAAACAACTACTTAGGAACCAGCACGCAGCTCTTCTTTGCTATCAATAACCAGGTCGGATTAAGTAGATCTTCAAAGGCTGAGGTCCCTCCGAGATGTAAAAAGCTTCACTTCCTGTAGATTTGTGTCAATAAAATATGAAATACCAGGATGTCAATAGGCTACATAGAGGGGAATGTGAAATGATTGCTCTAGTCTCTCCGTGATAAGGTAGACTTTACTACAAGGTGTTCAGTAATTGTGAAACTATATGAAAACCTTAAAGGAACATGGCCATCAGAAAAGGAGTGTTTTTATTAAAACCAATATTCTTGGGAAAAAAAAATAAAATGTTGGCAAATTTTTTTTCTGCAGTCTTATGCATTTTAAAATTACATATAAAATAGTGTCCTTTTCTAACTGACAGAAAACTTTTGTATGTCAGGACAGACTAATCTCACCTTACTCCAGCTGCTACTGGTTTCTACATGGTCTCATTACAAATAGTAGGTAATAGCAAAATGATGGCTCTATTATTCTTTTCACAGGGATAGATAAGATTATACTAGACCATGAGCAATACAGGAGAGGAAAATGGGGTAATCTTTTTCTGCAGTTGGGGAGGGGGGGTTTCTGCACACTTTGCAGGTTATTACTTATAATATTTACACTCCCCAGACCAGAGCCAACCACAAAGAAGGACCTTCAAGCAATCCTCTCACTGTTGTGCTATTAGAGTGGACGACAGAGAAAGTAATTTACATGGGGAATTTAAAAAAAAAATCCATACAAATCTGTATATTAGTCTCATATTTGCTTGTCAATTAGTGATGAGCGATTGTGTCAACTATCGTTATCGATTCGATAGTCGATATTAGCAATTATCATGACGATATCCAATAGTCGATAATAGATTGTCGCCGATGACCATTAAAGTCTATGGGAGAGGAACAACACCTTCATTCTTATACCCAAACAGGGCTGGAGAAGCTGGAATTAACATCCATAACAGTAAACTGGATACGTGCTACATCTTAGGCTAGACAATTAGGCAACAAGTGTCACAGAAAAAAAACTCAGACTATTCACTATCCATGTCCTGTACCACAGCATGACCCTTAAACCTGTATGACCCACAGATTAAAAAGTGCCAGAAGAAAGTAGTCTTTGAAGCAGTATTTTAGTGAAATGGACATTGACTATCCATATCCTGTAACGCAGCATGACCCAAAAACCCCCACAGGTGCCCTTATGGACCATCAGCAGAAAATTTCTCAATAAGAAATAAACTATATTAAAAACAACTTGTTTCCCATTACTGCTGCTGCTAGAGCTACTTGCCATTCTACTGGTGACATTGTTCCACCGTGACATTAGAATGTGAAGCAAACGAAACAGATGTCCCCAGTAGGTCAACGAGGCCTGTCTGAAAATCCTGCATTCTACTGTCAAGTGGATTGAAGGAAATTACTGATCAAGGCGGGTGAGGCTGTAAACGTGGATCAAGCAGGTTCGGCTAGCAGAGCCGGAGTGGCCGTGACTGGGAGGATGAGGAGGTAAGACTGCTGGATGCAGGTTGCATTAACCACTGAAGAACAGATTGGTGACGCTGTTCGTTACTGAGATTCACAGGGCACCGATCCAGCGATGACAGGCCTGATGGTCCTGCAACCAAAGATACTCTGGCTTGCGTGTGTTCACCAGCACTGGAAGGAGCACCTTCTCTCGTACCTCTACCTGCATGTCCTACACCCCTCTTTGCTTGCTTACCACCTGCATTTCGCTCCATGTTCAGAAAGATAAAAATTTAAAAAGTTATGAAAGAGTTTTTGACAGTCTCCTATTGAAAAATGGCAAATCACAGCTATTCTTAAATTCCTCTAATTTCCAGCAGCCAACTAGGATTAGAAACAGAGTTGTTTCTATCGAATACCTGTGAAATGCAGTCTGGTGGAAGAACCGTAAGACCAAATCAACAGTGTTCTCCCTTCAGTCCCAGGGATTTACAACTGCCCAGTAGGACTAGGAATTGATAGTTTTCAACAAACTATCATACAAGTGCGCTGTCTGCGCCAAACTGAGATTCACTGAGTGCAATAAAACTATTCAAAAGTTACACGGATGAGAAATTGTGTTTTTTGCAGCAATGACACACGAGAACAGTCACTAGAAGATTTCTGTATCCAAATTTAAGTACTAGATGGCTATTTGAAAAAAACTGGCCTGCACCAAAGTGCAATACAGCTATTTAAAAGTTATACAGGATAACAAAAGATGGTTTTTGCACCAATGAAATACACCAAAAGTTACTAGAAAATTTCTGTATCCAAATTTAAGTACAAGGTGGCTCTTTGAACAAAACTGGGCTGCACCAAAGGGAAATACAGCTATTTAAAACTTATACAGATAACAGAAGGTGGTTTTTGCACCAATGAAATACAGCAACAGTTACTAGAAAATTTCTGTATCCAAATTTAAGTACAAGGTGGCTCTTTGAAAAAAAAAACTTGGATACACAAAATAAAAGGTACAATTTCACCTCAGGTGCGAGGTGTGCTGGTCAAAAAGTGGTAAAAAAAATGCCATTTCAATGCAGGTTCAAAGCAGAGTCTGGGCTGCACAATATACACTCTCCTTTCCAAAGCGGCTGTACAGCGCTAGATGCTTCTTTAAAAGTCTCTAACTAAGAACTGAAATTCTCTAATCTACTTATATTCTAATGTTCACAGCTGAAAGCATAGTTGTCTGTATGAAAAAAGAGAAGAACTGTGTCTCTGAGCTGAGCTGTATTGAAAGACACGCAGCACACATCTTGCTCTAGTGATAGACACTGAAACACTGATACTGAACAGGAAACGCTGTTCTAAGCAAAACGAGGTCATGTGATTTTTCCAGCCAATGACAACATACACATCACAGTCATGACGTCGCAAAACCCAGCTCACCCTGCTGTATGCTCTAAGCTGATTTGCTGGCCGCCAAAATGACAGGAAGCGCAGAAAATGGCGCGATAGTAATAGTTTCTGCAGATTGTCACCTAAAATATCGCGTGATCGGAAATTTCCGATCAGCCTAAAAATCATGCCGACTTCAACTTTGTCGATTTATAATCGCTCATCCCTATTCAATATGTGTAAAGATAAAAAAAATGATGATAGTGTCCCTTCTAAGGGATACACCATTTTTTATTAGCAATTTACAACTTGCTAGAGGTAAATTCAGTAAGATAATGTCACAGCTTAAATTAAATCCAATGTCAGCACCATAAAAATCATGGTCTTTCCATGAGAGAACAAGTAGACAGAGAGGCGGGCAACAAGGTTCAGACAGTCATAGGTCTATACCAAAAGAGTTAAGAGGGGGGTAATTAAAGAGAATAATGTAAGCAAACGGTTCATTTACTACTTGACTGCACCAGGTTGTATAATGAAATTACTGGCAGAGTAATAGGCTAAGAGGAATGAAATAAAGTGCTCAGTGTTCTGATTGGACAAGTCACGGAACCTCTAATTGATCCACTGATCTGGCCTCTTCATTGATTGGTCAGCTGGACCTCAAGCCTGATTTGCTGAGTAGCTGTGCACACTGCAGATATGATTCCTAGCATCATTGAGCGTGCGTTTACATGGCAGAGACCAAATACCGGTTGGGAAATCCTGACCGGTATTTTGTCTTTTTTTAGCACACAGGGAGACGGCTTTTGTCCACGGTTTGTGGATTCAAGCCCTCCCCCTTCGCACCGAAAATCGGGAGGAAGAATGAACATCTAAGCTTTTCGGACTGCCGGCGGTGTGAAAAACCGTCCGGCGGAAAATCCGTGCAGTGTGGACTACTGCACGGATTTTCTATTTAACTTAATGTAAAATGTTGACAGTTTACAGACGGCTTTCAAATCCGAAAACCGTCTGTAACTCCGACTGAATACCTGTGCTATGCGGATAAGCACCGATAGCGCCACTGGAAAGAGTGGTGGCGACAAAGTGTTGATGTAAGTTTAGGAAATGGCAGGGGTCACCGAGATCTGCAAATCATCAGTTTTTCAAACACTTAGCTCCAATCTGGATTATGGGGCGAAAAGGTGGGAGAGGAGGGCATAAAAGCCAGATTGAAAGTCAAGGTTTTTTAGCCACAAGAAATCTGAAAATTCAGATCAAGTGGTGTGGGATAATCGTGTGATACCTCCTGTAAGTCCACGCCGGTAACTAGAAAACAATATTTGGTCTGCACATCCAAAAAATGTTTTGAAAAAAAATGAGCATAGGTGCACGCTGGTGTGGCAGTAACATACAAACACAAGCCAATAGCAGCAGCATTTGAATACATGGAAAATTTTGAGATTCTACTCTCCCTGAAATGTGGAGTTTTGAACAGGCACCAAGTGAGGTAACATGTATCATAGGTTGCCACCTGTATTAGGTCGCCTTGCCGATGGCAGGTGGGCTTACACAGTTTTGATCAAAAATGTAAACTAAGAACTGCTAAATTTTCAATGTCTTTAAAGTAGCAGAAATCCTTTTCCAAAGATTCCTATGTTCTTCTTGATTGTTTTTAGTGCTAGTAATGTGCTGCTGATATTGGAAAGCGCTGATAACTGGTACAGCAACAGAGAGGCACAGAATCCGTCAACTGAGAGACCTTGATTTATCACTCTAGCAGATCACTACTTGCCTAAGCCAAAATGTCAGCACTGTTAAACAGTACATGTCCTAGTGGTTGGGAGAACAACGAACTGGAATAATGGTAAGAGGTGTTCAAAGGTGAACGTCTACACAAATGGCTCATCTGATTGGGAGAATGGCGCGTAGGGACATTTCTGTGCTGCAGGTGAAATTGGATGTCACATCCTAAAATGGCAAACAATCCCAAGGGCTACAAGCCAGATGTTTTCACCACTCTCGAAGACTATTGTAAGTTCAAAGAAAGCCATAGAACTCGATTTTTGTTCGCAGTTTTAATTCTTGTATTGCATAAATTTCACTTGACAAACAAGGTGCATATAATGATGTGGTACATAAGGGACTGCAGTGTCACGACCTTAATCCAGGACGTCACTCAAGGAGAAAATAAAGTAAATATAGCTGCGGCTTTATGATGTATATAGGTTATAGGAGGTGTATAAGTAATACGGGGAGCTGCAGTAGAGAAGAAGTGATTGGGAACGGACCCCAAAAACAATGCACCTTCTCTGATTTGAGTGCTGGGCATTCATCTTTCAATGGTGCAAAGCTAGACAGCAATGGAGGCTGGAATGGAGTTCTATCCTCTTCAGCGATGAGTCCTGCTTTTATCCCAGATGTAGTGATAGCCAGGGACTGGTAAGGTTACCAATTGGGATATGTCATGCAGAGGCCTTCACAACGAAGTGTCACATCAGTCCTACTGCCAGGATTATGGTATAGTATGGTATTAGGTATGAAAGCCAGTACAGTAACAGCTCCTCTTTACATTGATTTGGTCATGGAACCATGGAAGCATTTCTCCAAAATGTCCCAGGAGACAGTTTTCAAAAGTAAAATGCCGTGCTGCATATTGCTCATGTGACTGTGACTGTGTGGCCTGAACATCTTACCATGGCCTGCAGCATCCCCAGACTCCTCTCCCATCGAGCACCTCTGGGGTGTCATGATTTGCCCAAATGCATTGAGTGTGGAATAACGTTCCTCAGACAACAATTAACCTCACTGATGTCATGCCAAGGCATGTAAGTACATGGATTTTCAAACATGGCAGTCATATTCCATACTGAATTCGAGCTGTTTTCAATATTTTGTTTTAGTCTTTTTTCGCATTTCCATGTTAACATTTTTATCTTGTGATGTCCATAATTCTAACACTTTTATTACTTGTTTTTGCAATTTCAGTGTTGAGAAGTGTATGCCACGGGTTAGGGAATAAAACAAAAAAATGAAAACGTACCTAATTTTCGAGCCACAGTGCTCTCCTCTGGGCTGCTACTTCACAATGCAGTGGGTGGGCAGATGCTGGTGAGTGGCATTACTAACTGTGTCTGCCCTCACCATTTACTTTACAGTGCTGTTGTTTAATTACAGGCTTCATCTCTGACTATAACTTCCCCCTATTGCCAAGAAAGCAGAATCGTGGTATCAGGACAGCATGTGTATCCTTTAGCTGCCAGCGCAATCCTGTAGGAGAAAGGTTGTCAGGGCTAAATATGTAGTTGTGTTCATAAGTTTACATATCCTAGGCACAATTTGTAAAATGTGTAACACTTCTAAAAACTATGAGTAATCCTGTAAAACACCATTCGTTAAATGGGTTGTCTGACAGTTTAACACTAGTGTTGAGCGATTATTATCGACAAAGTTGAAATCGGCACGGTATTTACGTTGATCGGATTTTTTAGATCACGTGATAATTTAGGTTAAAATCTGTGCATAATCTATTAGTATCGCGCCATTTTCGTCGCTTTCTGTCATTTTGATGGCCAGCAAATCAGCTTACAGAATAGAGCAGGGTGAGATGTGTGTGCGACGTCATGATTGGGATGTGTATGGTTGCGATTGGCTGGAAAAATCCCATTACCTCGTTTTACATAGAACAGCCCTTCCTGTTCATGATCAGTGTGTGTCAGTGTCTCATAGCAGTAGGACGTGCGCTCTGCCTCTGTCCAAACAGCTCAGCGAAATTATTCTATTTTTTCACAGAGACAGCTCTACTTTTAGCTGTGATCCTTAGAACTTAGTTAGATCAGAGATTTGCAGATTTTAGGTTGTTAGGCAGAGAATTTTAAAGGAGCATCTACCGCTGTAAAGTCACAGGAGGGAGCGGGGGGGGGGGGGGCGCGGGCGAACACAGACAACCTCTATAAAGGATACTGGGTATTTTACAGCCCAAACTTTGTTTTTAAAATTCAATGCCGTATATTAGGATACAGATGTTTTATAGTAACTGCAGGTCTATTTGTTAGGTACAAAACTCCACTTTTATTATCGGTAGACATTTCAGATAGGTGTTCTTTTTCAATTTTGCCCAGTTCAGCTTTGTTGATATAGCCACCTTGCAGTTAAATTTGAATACAGCAATTTTGTAGTCCCCACAGGTGAATTTATAGGTGCCAAAAAATACCTTTTATTATCCCGTATACATACGTGTTTTTTCACTTTGGCGCAGGCCAGCTGTGTTGATAGAGCCACCTTGCAGTTAAATTTGAATCCAGCAACTTTGTAGTCACCACAGGTGTACTGATAGGTGCCAAAATACCTTTTATTATCTGTATACGTTTTAGACAGGTGTTTTTTTCCCTTTTGGTCAGTCAAGCTTTGTTGATAGATCTACTTTGCAGTTAAATTTGAATACAGCAATTTTGTAGTCACCACAGGTGAATTGATAGGTGCCAAAAAATACCTTTTATTATCCCGTATACATTTCAGATACGTGTTTTTTTTCACTTTAGCGCAGGCCAGCTTTGTTGATAGAGCCACCTTGCAGTTAAATTTGAATCCAGCAATTTTGTTTTGATTTGAGGGATTTGAGAATAGCTGTGATTTGCCGTCTTTTAATAAGAGACTTTCCAAAACTCTTCCATACCTTCTCAATTGGTTATCTTGGTGAACATGGAGCGAGCTTCAGGTGGTGAGCGAGCAAAGAGGGGGGTAGGACATGGAGGTAGAGGTACGAGAGAAGGTGCTCCTTCCAGTGCTGGCGACAACATGCACGCCAGCGGATCGTCAGTGTCAGGACCGTCAGGCCTGTCATCACTGGGTCAGGGCCCTGTGAATCTCAGTAACGAACAGCGTCGCCAATCTGTTCTTCAGTGGTTAATGCAACCTGCATCCAGCAGTCTTACCTCCTCGTCCTCCCAGTCACGGCCACAAATGTCGTCATCAGCATCATCAGCATCCGTCCAACATGAAGCAGCCCAAATGTCAACTTGTGTACCCACCACTGTGGATAATCCATTTTCTGAAGACCTCTTTGATGACAAAATGTGGTTGGGGTCAGAAGGCATGTTAAAAGATCAAGAGGCCAAAGAGGATGATTTTCTCTGCTCTGACGCCCAGTTACTGATGCCATCAGAGGAGGAGAAGGAAGCCGGTCAATCGGCAAAAATCCCGAGCGGTCGGCAACGCCTTGCAGTCCCTCTTGCTTGTAGCCCGCAGCTCCTGGATGCAGAATGTCAGGACGACCAAGTCACCTGTGTTGATGATGATGATGATGATGACGACATTGCGGATCCAACGTGGTCTTTTCAGCAGAATTTGCTTGCGAGCGCTTCATCACTGGACGAGGAGGAAGACGATGGGGTAGTGTCAGTACGGGTCCCGCCTCAAAAAGGGAGAGGGCGGTCGCAGAAATCCGCTGATATGATTCCGCCAGCCACGGTCAGCGGAAACCCCGCTCCTCGCTTATCGCCGTCAAAAAGGTCCAGGACCTCTCAAGCCTGGGCCTTCTTTGAGCAAGCCTCTGATTCACCCAGCGATGTCATATGCCGCCTTTGCCGTAAACGCATAAGTAGAGGCAAGAATCTTAGGTGTTTAACCACCACCAACATGTCTAGTCACATGCAGTGAATGCATGAGTTGAAATGGAGGCAACACTTGGCCAAAAAAGGCCAGACCGACGCCGGGCCTCCAACCACTGTCACACCCTCTGTCTCCTCCTCCGCCACCACCAAGCGTTCCTCAGCTGCCCATGTCTCTCAGAGTCATGATCAGGGATCAGCCTCCGCTTCAGCCTCCACTGTCGCCCGAGTACCATCAGCACCACCAGAGACCCATCCTACCCCTTCTCCTTCCGTCAATTTGACGACCTGCACGCCGTACAGTGGCCAGTCTAGCAGCCAGCCTTCTGTCTTCCAGGTTTGGAAGCAGAAGAAACACTTTAACCCAACCATCACAAAGCCGAAAGCCTGAATGTCGGCATTGCCAGGCTTTTGGCCTTGGAAATGTTGCCTTTCCGCCTGGTGGACACAGATGGGTTTCATCACGTCATGGCCCTTGCCTGCCCCCAATATCAATGCCGAGCAGGCACTTCTTTGCCAGAAAAGCCGTCCCTGCCCTGGCCAGCCACGTTTTCATCTAAAATTTCAAGCGCGTTGTCTGCATCTGTGGCTAGAAAAGTCCATCTGACCACCGACACATGGACTAGTAAGCACGGCCAAGGCCACTATACCTCTGTTGACAGCTCACTGGGTGAGCTGGGTGGATGTCTCTGGGGGTGACGGTGGCTCTCAGGCTCGGCGCACGCTCTTCAAAACCGCAGGGATGGTGCAGGGCTCTTTCACCCAAGTCCTCTGGTGGCATCACTGCCCAGAGAAACCAGGCCGTGTTGAAATTAATCTGTCTTGGAGACCGTCCACACACAGGTCAGGAGCTGTGGACGGCTCTCCGCAACGAGACCGAGCGCTGGCTGGGTGACAAGAGCCTTGTGCCAGGGAAGGTGGTGTGCAATGCTGCCCTTAAGATCGGTAGGCTGGAGCACATCCCTTGCCTGGCACATGTCATGAACCTTGTCGTCCAGAAATTTCTAAAGCGCTACCCGTGTCTGGACTGCCTGCTGAGGAAGGCTCGAGGTCTGAGTTCGCACTTCCACCGTTCGCACCCTGCTTCGTCCCGCCTGGCTGTGTTGCAGCGTCAGCTCGGCCTCCCCATCAACCGTCTCATTGTTGACGTGGCAACACGCTGGAATTCCACCCTCCACATGCTCCAGCGATTGTGGCAGCAGCGCAATGCCATTACGCAGTACGAAGTGACACATGGCCTGACAAGCAGCGGTGCGGACCTCGGGGTGTTGAGCCACCGAGAGTGGAGGCAGGTGAAAGAGCTCTGCACCATCCTTGCCAGTTTTGAAGAAGCCACCAAAATGGTCAGTGCGGACGATGCCCTTGTCAGCATGAGCATTGTGGTGATCTTAGTTCTGGAACGATCGTTGGACACTCTGAAACAACAGGTCCCGCCAGCGACAGAGGAGGAGACGGACACAGATCACGTTGAAAGTCATGGGCAGCTTAAACATCTTTTGATCAAAATATGTGAACCGGGAATCTCAAAGTTTTTTCATGTATGATAGATAGCATAAATGCTTCTTTAGGGATTTCCACGTAGTGTATTGGCCCTTTTTGCAGAAATGTGCCGCTGGCGGCGGTCTGTGTGTGTACATGTATAATTACATGTGTGCCGCAGCCCTGCCAGTGGCACCCAGGTTTGCAATACGTTTTTTCAGAAATTTTTTTTGTGTGCAGAAACATACGTTATACTTGGTGTACATTGATTTTAACCTATATGGGAAGGAAGGGGTGCTTCCATTTGGGTTTCTGTCCCCGCCCACTCTCACAGGCTATCATAACAAGGGCAGCTTTGCAGGTTGGGTGTTTTTTTATTTTTTTCTCTCTGAATAATGGAGGTCGGTTGACCCAGCGAGAGGCCTGATTGGCTCGATTGAGAGGTAAAGATAGAATAGGAATGCCCGATTTTGAGATCACGTTGAAAGTCGTGGGCAGCTTAAACATCTTTTGATCAAAATATGTGAACCGAGAGTCTCAAAGTTTTTTCATGTATGATAGATAGCATAAATGCTTCTTTAGGGATTTCCACGTAATGTATTGCCCTGGACACAGATGTGGACACGGAGCCTTTCTCTCCGTCAAATCCACAAGGCCCGACAATTTCACAATTTCATCGGTCTTCATTAGGCAGTGGTTCAGGGTCTAGGGCTAGTGCAAGGCGGCAACACAGCTCTCAGGGTGCATCATCTGAGGCAAGTCAGGGCTGTGTTGAAGCTGTGCCGGAGGAAGCGGAGGAGGAGGTATTCCTAGACATCGACGTTACCGACGTCCCTGCCTTGGAAAGAGGTTGGCGCGAATTTGAGGAGGAAGATGAGGAAGATCAGTTTGCTAGTGCCCCTCGACCCAGAGGCTTGGGAAATCAAGGCTCCATCTCTCACATGAGTGCTTGGATGCTCTATTTCCTCCAACATGATCCTCGCATTAAGGCCCTCAAAATGAACAACAGTTACTGGGTGGCCACCCTCCTGGATCCCCGGTACAAAACAAACTCAGCACTTTCCTTCCACCCACCCAAATAGAGAGTAAAATGCAGGAAATGGAGACCTTGCTGATTGATCAACTGGAGACATCTGTTGCGTCTGCTTCACGTTCCTCAAATGTCACGGTGGAACAACATCAGCGACGTGACAGCAGTAGAGTGCCAAGTAGCCGTAGCGGCAGCAGCAGCAGCAGCAGGCAAGGTGGCAGAAGCCTAATGGGTGACCTCTGGCAATCTTTATTTACCACCTCACCAACGCATGCAATGCAGGGCACACATCCAACACACAGAGACCAGCTTAAGATCATGGTGCACGACTATCTGCGTCTCAACACCGATGTTTTTGTATGTGTTCCGGACCCAATAGACTTCTGGGTATCCAAAATGGACAAATGGCCCGCGCTCGTTTGCCACGCCATAGAGGTGTTGTCCTGCCCAGCAGCCAGCGTCATATCTGAGCGGACCTTCAGCACAGCTGGAGGAGTCATTACAGACAAACGCATCCGGCTTTCCACAGATAATGTGGATCGTTTGACTTTCATCAAGATGAATCAGGCATGGATCTCTGATGTTGTTGCACCAATTGCAGTGGTCACCGATTATTTGCCGGTCTACTTCACTTTCCTCTTCAAACTTAATGGTCCTCTTGAAAAACTTATTTTTAAAATGATAATTTCTTACTGCAATTTTTATTCTCTTTTCCCAACAGTTCATTTTGATGGTTTTGCTGTGAGGAGACTGTAAAAGACAGCAAGGTTTCATGACAACTACGTATTCCATTTACTCTTTCCATTTATCTGAAGAAGTTTTCGCATTGTCAATGGTTTTGAGGTCATGTTGTTGTGAGATACAGCTATAATTATGGTCCTTTGGAACAGAAAGGTGACTTCTAAGTGGCATTTCTCCATTACAATTTTTAATAGTGGCTGAAAAGTCATTTTTATAATTTTTTGGGTCATGCTGCTTTGACATGCAGCAATACTACAGGTCCTATTCTATAAAAATTTTGTTTCTAACAGACATTTGTTTCTTCACAATTGTCAAAAGTGGCTCAAGGATCATGTTTTGAATTTTTGGGGCATTTTGCTGTTACATGCAGCTATAACTACAGGTCCTATTATAAAAAAAATGTTGTTTCTAACAGACATTTGTTCTTCACAATTGTCAAGAGTGGGCTCATGGGTGATGGTGCTGTCAGAAACAGGAATAGGTAGGACACTGTTAATGGACACATATTGCAAAATGACTTGTTTTTGCAAGATCTTTAACATAGCTATCAATCCCTGTATTGAGACAACCCATTTAATACAATTAAAAAAAGAGAAACAAAGACATGGTGAGATTCCATCCTATTTTAAAAATGTGTTTTCTAGAATTAAACTACTAAAAAACTTGCATGTACAAAATAGCTGGTAAAAAAATTCCTTTGAATTGTACAAGGGAGGTACAGGAAAACTTGACCAGAAGTAGGTTATTCAGATGACATGGAGTATGGAGCACGGACATAGAACAAAGTACAGAGACAATTTCCTCCAGCACGTTGAGTAAAATGAGAAAAAGAATGCCAAGAAAAAGGGGCACCTGGGTGGAACAGGAGCGTTAACCACCAGTATTTCCAAGTGAAGCTCAATTGGTCCGCACTCATACGGAGGGGCAAGCGCTACCCAGGTCTTGACTGTGTACTGAGGAAGGCTGGAGGTCTTACCTCACACTTCCGCTTCCGCACTCTGCTTCAGCACGACTATTTTCGTTGCTGCGTCATAAGGGCATTTTTACCGTGTTAATAGATGACGGACGCCAGCCTGGGCTCTCACCGCACCCACTGTAACTCAGGCCCTGGCTGCTGAACCTGCGTGTTAATAGATGACAGACGCTAGCCTGGTCTCTCACCGCACCCACTGTAAGTCTGGCAGCTGGACCTCCGTGTTAACAGATGGCTGACGGCAGCACTGGCTCTCACCGTTAGGGGCAATCAGGAGAGCTTCAAATTTCTCTAAAAAATCAGATTTTGAAAAAGGTGATTTCTGTGAGGTTAAGTAGTGTCAAAAAGGGGTCCAGGGCTGGACACAAATTGCACAATTTGAGGCTTAAAATTTTCTGGGGCTGGAGTCACTATGGGGTCGCATCATTTGATCTCCAGGGGAGTCTGTCCCTAATCAATGAAGAAGGATTTGGAGGAAAAATGAAACCATTGAATTGATTGGCTGAATCAGTCTCAGAAGCCAGGAGGGCAAATGTCTTCTCAACTAAGAAGTGTTTTGGGATGATTAGGACATTTGTATTACTTATGGGGTGTGCGGACGAATTAACACATCTACACGTGTAAAAAATACCTTTAAAAACTGCAGGGAGGGGTGTATGTTGTATGTTATCACACTTGAAAAAAAAGCAAAATGATAATAATGTAAAACTATAAATAAAACTTCCCTAAATAAATTCTGTAAACAAATGTCAGTTACCAAAAAATATACTAAATGAGAGTCACTGTACAAAATAGCATAGTGCCACTTTGTGATCTGTGGGTCAAACAGGTTTAGGGGTCATGCTGTGGCCCAGGACAGGTATAGTCAATGTCCAGTGAAACTAAAATGGTGGTTGAAAGACTCCTTTTTCCAGCACTTTTTAAATGTGGGGGTCATGCAGGTTTGGGGCTCATGCTGTGGCCCAGGACAGGTATAGTCAATGTCCAGTTCAACTAAAATGGTGGTTCAAAGACTCCTTTTCCCAGTACTTTTTAATCTGTGGGTCAGACAGGTTTAATGGTCATACTGTGGTACAGAACAGGTATAGTCAATGTCCAGTTCAACTAAAATGGTGGTTGAAAGACTCCTTTTCCCAGTACTTTTTAATCTGTGGGTCAGACAGGTTTAATGGTCATTCTGCGGTACAGGACAGATATAGTTAATGTCCAGTTCAACTAAAATGGTGGTTCAAAGACTCCTTTTCCCGGCACTTTTTAATTTGGGGGTCAGACAGGTTTAATGGTCATACTGTGGTACAGGACAGATATAGTCAATGTCCAGTTCAACTAAAATGGTGGTTGAAAGACTCCTTTTTCTGGCACTTTTTAATCTGGGGTCATGCAGGTTTGGGGCTCATGCTGCGTTCCAGGACAGGGATATTCAATGTCCAGTTCAAGTAAAATGATGGTTCAAATCATACTGCCTTCTGGCACTTTTTAATTTGGGGGTCATGCAGGTTTAAGGGTCATGCTGTGGTGCAAGACAGGGATAGTGAATGGTCTATGATTTTTTTTTCTGTGGCTTTTATAACCTAATTGTCTTGCCTAAGATGTAGCACTTATCCATTTGACTGTTGTGGATGTTAATTCCAGCTTCTCCATCCCTGTTTGGGTGTAAGAATGAAGGTGTTGTTCCTCTGCCATAGACTTTAATGGTCATCGGCGATAATCTGTTATCGACTATCGGATATCTTATTGATAATTGCCTATATCGACTATCGACCCAATGACGATAGTCAACGTAATCGCTCATCACTATTTAACAGCATGATACATGGGCTGGGACTCTTCTAAAATGAACTGAACTATAGCTCAGATGTTGCCCAGAAGAGACGTCATGTACTCATGTACATAACCTGAACCAAGCCCTTAAACTGCTGCTGTTCCGGCACAACCATAGCTCTAGTGTTCCCCAGCACAGATCTCATGTAGATAACCTGAATCCATCTTTAACCCCTTAAGCCGAACGCCTGAAAAGTAGTTAATGACCAGAACATTTTTTTTAGTTTTTGCCTCCTTGCGTTTCAACAGTTGTAACTTTTTTATTTTTTCAATGACACAGTTGGATGAGGCCTCATTTTATTCGAGACGAATTGTACTTTATGGGGGAATAGTTTAAGTTTACTTATAATTAATTGCAGATTTTTTATTTTTTTTGCACCATTCACATTTTACACTTAATAAATTGTTAGATTAATTCTACAGGTTATTACAGTCGTGTGGATACCTAATATGTATAGGTTTTTTTTTGTGTGTGTAATATATGCCTAATTATTTTTTATTAAATATTTGTTTTTATTTTATTTTTTTATTCATTTTTTTACACTTTTTCAGTTTTTTTTTTAGTTTTGTTTTTTTTAAATCCCATGAAGGGAGAACTGTTTTAAATTTTTTTTTATTTTTTTTTTACACTTAGTAATGTATTAGCATTATATATGCTAATACATTATAATCTGTGTCAGTCTGACACAGGCAGTGATCAAGGCAGCACACAGTATGTACTGGTCACTGGCTTCATACACAGACAGCTCTGGGGCTACTCTAGGTCCCCAGGGCTGACTGTGCAGCCGTTTCCCGGGCTCTGTCGGGTCACCGGGCGTTCCGATCACCCAACAGAGCAGAGAAACCCTTTGATTCTGCTGTGGTGACGATCTGCCGCAATAAAAAGGTTAAAGCACCGGGTTGCGGAGGTTCCCCTCGCTCCCCGGTGCTTGTAGGAGCTGCACTGGGATCAGAACTATGTAGTACAGCCCCGGTCTCAGCGCAGCTGTGGCGCCCGGAGCCACAAACTCCGATGTCTGCAGCGACGTCTTAAAGTCAGCGGGCAGTCGTTAAGGAGTTAAAACCGCCATTGTTCCAGCACTGCCATAGCTCAGATGTTGCCCAGCAGAGATGTTATATACTCATGTACATAACCTGTGCTTTGTCCTAAAGCTGCTGCTGTTCCAGTACTCCCAAAGCTCCAATGCTCCATACCCATCCACCAGCAATGACGTCACATACATCACTCATGTGACCATGCAAGCAATCATTGGCCTCAGCAAGGCCTGCATGCTTATGTTAGGGATGTATGTGACATCATTGCTGGGGGACCAGCAGGGAACACACAAAGCCATGGCAGTACTGGAAAAAGGGCAGCTTTAGGTGTGGGGTCAGTTTATGTACAGGAGTACATGGTGTTTCTGCTGGGAAGCTAGCACGGAGCAGCGAAACTATGGCGCACAGAAATGGCAGCAGCAGCAGCTCTACGAGTGTGTTCAGATTTTCTGTTTCTTTTTACAACTGTGCCAAGCAAACAGGATTTGTTAAAATATCAGAAAACCCTTTTGATTTAGAAAAAAAAGCAGTAGATGGATTACCACCCCCAGAAAGATTATCAAAATTAGAGTTATATAATTTAGAGACCAGCTCGGACATGTATGAAAAGTGGCGCTGCCTCGACAGTCGTACTGCTCAGTAAGGTGGTGCACCGTTCGTCAGCATGTATTAAAGCGTTTATAGATGTGTGCCGCTGTAGACACATTTTTGCATCGAAAATTTGTCTCTGCTTCGCCACTATGAAACTGGTATGGACTGGTACGACAGTTTGACATCACATTCATCACATTCATCTAATAGTACAAATCTGATGCGACACGCCCACAGAAGACTGGCGCAGCCCCAGTCATACATGTTGATACAAGATGGTTTCAGGGAGACTTAATAAATATATATATATACATATCAGTACATATATGTTTCTCAGGATCTACTTATACCCAGGACTGTATTGATAACAAGGGGGGATCCTCTTGAGGAATGAAGGTTTCTACATAAACATAGAAAGGGATTCTTTACTCTAAGGGTATGTTCACATGGCTTAATTGCGGGGCGTACAGTAAATTATGACCACAGATCCACACCACATAGTGACTGGATAATACCACCACCCCATGACCACATATCACCACCACATAATGACTGAATAATACCACCACACCATGACCACATATCACCACTATATAGAGACTGAATAATACCACAACACCATTACTGAATATAAACCATTACACTTTGCACACATATAATTGATTACAGTTCAGTTATATTTAGTGACTCACAGGTGACGTTTCTCCGATGAGTTGTTGGCTTTCCCTTTTCTTCTCCATCCGGTCCACACCATCATGCTTAATTCTCCTGACCAACACTCGTCCCTGCTGATTTGGACACAAATATGTTAAAATCCTCACTTTTCCAGCAACTCCTTACTTATAGGTATATAAGTCCCCTCAGTTAGATAGGTGTATAGGTCCCCTCAGATAGGAATCTCTATAGGTCCCCTCAGTTAGGAAGGTACACTGTATATATGGGCCCCTCGGTTAGGCAGGTATATATATGGTCCCCTCAGGAAGGTGTGTGTGTGAGTATAATATAAAATATATATATATATATATATATATCCCCCCTCAGGCAAATAAAATATAACTCCTTAGGGGCCCATATACATCTATATCTCCCTGAGGGCCCCCCCCCAAGCATTACTATCTAAGTAAGGGGGGGCCAGGGCCTATAACACATACAAATATACATATAAACACACACACATACATATAATATAAATATATATAAAATATATATATATATAATATAAACATATGAACACGTGCATATATATATAGGCCCCTGGTCCCCCCCCCTGACCTAGATAGAACCGCTGGGTGGGGCCCTACCTAGACGTTAGGGGGCTTGTTGGGCTGAAGGGCTCGCCGTTTTATAAATTTAAAAAAGCTGCCGGCACAGCTTTTACAAAGGTAGTATAAAAGCAGTGCCGGCAGCTTTTTTTTCAATAGACAGCTGTCCTGGTGGGGCTGGGCCCACCAAGGAATTTTCCAAAGCTCCTGGGCCATCCCACCCTGCATACATACAGGCGCAGGGTAGAGCCAATACGACAAATCAGACTCAGGCACCATCTTTCCCCTGGTCTGGCTGTTCTAACTGCTGCACCTGGGTTTGGCGTACGACATTTATAAGTGTCTAAATCATAGTTGCCAACTTTTGAAAATGAAAAAGCAGGAAAGA
>JAODAL010062096.1:0-19935 GCA_025379985.1 Phyllomedusa bahiana | reverse complement strand
ATGGCTTTTTTGTTAAAGATTTGCAAAAACAAGCACTTTGCAATATTGTCCTTAACATTCCTACCTTTTCCCTAGAAACCCTTTTCTTGTATGGGCTGCATCAGCCCTGGTGCTCTAGCTACGACCGTTTGATTATCTATAGGTGCCAGCATGGTTGCAAAAATACAGCCCTTTTCAATCTCTCCGATGGCGCCAGACTGGTTGCTATACACAGCCCGTCAATCTCTCCTATAGCGCACAGGGTTGCTATAGCTACAACCTGTCAATCCCCTGATGGGCTCCACACGGTTGCTATGTAAAAACCTGCTTCTACTGCACCCAGTGAAGCCGAAAACACCCCCTAAATTCAAAGTAAAACCAAGAAAACAGGACGAGGGAATGAATCAATGTAGTGAGACAACCCCTTTTAAGAACCAAGGTTAAGAGAAAAACAGGAAAGGTGTTGAGAAAACATAGAAGGGAAAAAAGGGATTTGTAGCAAAACGACTTATTTGACAATGCAGAAAGGGCCAAAACCCAAGGAGTCACTGAAACCATGGACTTCAGCCAGATGTACTTGAAAGACAATCAACTTTTCTACAGGGTTGGATCTGCCCCTTTTTGGGCCTGAGACCTGCATGGGCAAAAAGTTTGGGTTTTGCCGAATGGGGGGAAGTTGCCTGTTTTCATCCATGGAAGAAAAAAAGGGGCACGGAAAGCCACAATTTTGCCCCACACAATGAAAAAGGGGTAGGACCCCGTGGCCCAAAAATTAACCATGTAACAAATTCTACCCACCCAAGTTTGTTTGGGGCACCTGATGCAAACACAAAGGGGCGTAGTGAGGGGGTTTTTACGCGTTTCACTTGTCATTGATCTGATGGGGGCAGAGAAAAGTCTAGTTTTTTTTTTTTTTTTAAAATTTAAAATTTTTATTGATTTTTCAATTATTATAAAAAAAACAATAAAAAAACGGTGAAAATTGGCACCTGAGAAAATAGACCATAAGGCATTTTGGAATCAGGCGTTGAACAAAATAAATCAAACCTAACGAAAAAACTTTTGAGGCTGCTTTCCGGTTTCCGGCCTGGCGGAGGATGTGAGCGCTGAAACTCCGCTCCCCCCTCCCTCCATCTGCCCGTACAAGGGCCGTTTTAACGGGCAGACCGGGCTCCCCCCGCCCGAGGCGCGCACCCTACAGCCCAGCCAGCGACGGATGGACGATAGTCCTTAGGACACCCAGAAGGACGCTCCCCGCTTCCTCCCCGCCGCGAGGAAACCCAAAATGGCGCCCGCCGGGGCCCCCCAGGGGGAAGAAGCGGGGACAGCGCAGCAACCCCAGGTATAAAGATGCCGGGGTGCCTTCCCCTGGCCCCTAAGAAGTAGCTGCCCCTCTCCCACTATAACTTAGGGCATTGGCCCAGAAAACCAGGCACATAGCCCCTAGCTGCGGCCACTTAGGGCGCCTGCGGACCCTGAAAAGCTGCAGATGACATCCAGGTGCACACTAAAGGCTGGAGATGGAGCCGGGGTCCTGCACTAGAGACGAGAAGATGTCTGATCGCGCTGCCCCCTGCAATAAGGTCAAACACCCAACGACCGTATAAAGGACTAGAAAAGTTTTCTGCAGGACAACCTAAAAATTGTTGGCCTTCCAAAGGTAAGCAGGCCGACCTCCGGAACCGCCAATCTGCCCCCCCCACGCTGGCATTAAGGCACCGCGGGTCGAGGGGGCGCATCGCTTTGGGCCCCCCGAACCCCGCTAGAACCCCGGGGATAAGGGGAAATAAAACCCGTCCCGTATCGTCAAGTATTTGACTACAACGAAAAACAAGATATTGTTAAAGCAATCGCAAGCGAAATCCTCCCCGCTTTTAGGCCAAGGTTCTAATTTTGAAGATTTTTCCAGGGGTGTCCTCCAGGGACCCAGTTTTCAGTAACTCTTTCCGATTTTTTTCCCAAAAAGGGGCCGTTCCAAAATCTTGTACCCGCCACACAAAAGGTCTTCGCCAGACCCCTCCCCAAAGTTTTTTTCCACTCCCCCCAAGAAACAAAGATGTCCCCCCGGTTCCCGGTTTTCTAACCCCATCGCGAGATCACCTTTCCGGCGAAGGCCTTTTCCCCCCTCTCCCCCCTTCTTTCCCCCCCTGGGGAGGGGGAACCCCGAACCCCTCCCCCCTGCCTGCAACCCTCATCGCTCCCCCAACCCAGAGGAACTTTTCCCTTCCTTATCTTCTTCTGCAGCCTACGCCGCCTGGAGCCGTGAAACTTCATTCGGGTACTGGGGCCTTGCTCTCAGGCCCCTCTGCTGGGACTTAAACTTATGTTGTGTTTTTTGGCACCCCCGCAGCGGGAGCCGCTCATATGAAGGAATTGTACTTAAACCCTCCTTCTCCCTTGTGTAGCCCATTTAGGGTGCTTCGCATTTTTCTGAAAAAACCCCGGGACAGGGATGGTGGAGGGACCACCCCCCGATAGCAGAATCTCCTTTTTTCCCATCACACGATCTGGCCCCCTTTTGGACCACCTTAGTCTCCCTTATCTTCCGAAAAAGAAGCCCGGATATGGACCTACTTATCTCGATCATTCTCCGGTAGAAACCGGAAAAATAGCGACTTTTTCCCCAGGATCGGACTTTATAGGGGTTTTCCCCCCACCTAAGGCTAAAAGGGTTTGCTGATGCGGTGAGAGGTTTGGGTGCAAGTTCGCATCTGAAATACGCAACACTCCACGGCCCTCACTTTTTTGGGGCCCACCCAATCCTTCCCCGGGGGCAAAAATTAAGCCACCCCTCAAAGGCAAAAAAGATAATACAAAGGGCAACAGAAGGGGTGGGGGCGACATACAAAAATTCTATCTAGCTCAAAGGAAATAAGAGACGGGAAAACGCCAAAAGGGGTTTTTTTGACCTAGGGAGGCCCGGGGAAAGAAATCCAGCACCCACTTGAAGTCCACCCACCCGGTAGGCAACAGGCAGGAAATTAACAGGCTGCTCCAAGGCAGTTACAGCCCCCACACTTACTCCAAGCACTCCCAAAGGGCCACATTTCTGACCCCCATAAGACAACGACCCCTTAAATCCTTTTAGAGCAAGCCCCCCTGAATAGACCCCCCCCTTCCGCACGGCAAAGGGAAAGATTTTTGGACTTTCTCTATCTCGCCCAACGCCCCCCAATCAGCAGAGATCTCAACGCAGAGATCCCCACTCGGGTTTAAACAGATGGCTATCCCCACTGACCTCCGGAAGGCCCGGGGGACCCGACGGGTTCCAAAAAAAACCCCCCCCCCCCCCCCCCCCCCCCCCCCCCTCCCCCCCCCCCCCCCAAAAAAGTTTCCCCCCCCCCCCCCCCCCCCTCCCCCCCCTGGCCGGGGGTTGGGGAATGCGGGGACCCCTCCTCCCCGGTCACCGAGGGGTTCAAAAAGACGCGAAAAAGCGTTTGACAATGTCCGGGGGGAGTGGTGGGATGGTTTTTTTGATCAAATGGGGATAAGGGGAAGCTTCAACACCTTTTCCCCCCATCACAGTGACCCTACGGCGCAGTCCACCACCGGGTTTTTTGCCCACGATTTTCCCCCCATATAAAGGTACCCGCCAGGGGTTTCCCCGTCCCCCCTACATTCGACATTGGGCCCCAGAACCTTTAGCTCGCCATTGAAATCGGAACTTTTTCACGGGGTTTAAAATTGGCCGAAGCCAAAAAACAGCCCTTTTTGCCGATGCCTTTGCTTTTTTCCCACCCGTTGACATCTGCCAAGGGTTTTCCCTTTTTTCAAAGTTTTGGGAGATACCTGGTACAAGTCAAGCTTCAAAAGCAGCTATTGAAATAGGCCACCACTCCCCCCAAAACCACCTGGCGTGATCTGAAATTTTGGACATCCCCTGGATTGCACTTACATACCAGGGAAAAAAATTGGCGGATCCCAATACTATAATAATCTAAAATTTTCCCCCCCTTTTCAAAAAGATTTCCCGGGTGACCCCCCTAGTGGGGACGGCCTCCCCCCTCTCCCGGCGGGGAGATCCCCCGCAAAAAAATGTTTTTTTTTCCAAAACTTTTATACCCCCCCAAACCCTCCCCTTGCTGCTAAGCACGCTGACGTCAACAAAAAATTTAGCCCCTTTTTCGCTTTTTTTGGGGAGGGAAAAGACCCCCCAATACCCTTTGCAAATTGAGCCCCTGTAAGTGCAGGGGGCCTAAACCCCCGAATGTCAGGCTATAACCTGGCGGTCTCACCGGGATGTCCGGCGGAAGAAACCAAACAATTCAATTTTGACCAGAAAGAATCGATGGCCCGTGGCATCCCAGGGGCCCCCTCCCACTAAATTCGCAAGATCCCCCCGAAGTTGGATCTCTCCTGCTTAAAGATACGTCGCGACCTGGAGCATATCCGCAAACTCCTCCAACTGCCTCAAAAAGTCCAGGGGGCTACCCCTGTGGGGCCTCCCAGAGTTCCCACAAAGGCCCCAATAACCCCATTTTAAATTATGGGGGGAAGGGGGGGTGACTTACCAGAACACATAATGCACAGGAGGGAGAAGGTGGCTGACCCATCCGAATAAAAACCAAATTTTCCCTTCCCAGACCCACATTCCCGGCAAACAGGGCCTCTTTTGTAAATCCAAATTCGGGAACCCCTCACAACTCTGGGGCTCTAACAACTTTAATTCCCTAAGCTATGCCAACCACCTTTTACCCTTTCTGCATTACAGTATTTTTAAGGACTGGGGCTGGGGGAGGGAGGCAGATGCCATTTTTTAAATGGGCGCATAAGAAGACCCTGATTTACCAGTAAATCCTTTCGGGGCTACGAAGGGCCGTAAAGGGTGATCTGTGAAAATTGGGGGGAGACCCCCCTTTAAAATCTGCACAACGCATATTAGGATTCAATTCCCCCCCAAAGCGCAACGTCCAAAGGGGACAACTTGCCCCAAAAGCCAAGCCCCTAACACCAATATGTGGCATGGACGTGGCAATCCCCTCAAGCAAACCTTTTGGGGGTCCTTTGGGTTGACCATGTCCGGCTCCACTGGCACATCAAACTTTTAAAAAGCTAGATCTGCGACTTCCCCCAACTAGACCCCCTGACTTGCAAAACCGGAGCTTTTTCCCTGACACTGTTCATTTCTCTCCCCCGCATTTTCCACATAGCAACTTGGTGGCCAAACCTGTCCCTACTGTACTGGGTGAAACCCCGCCCCCCCAGTCAGTACTGGCTGACACCACAGACCCCCCTAGTCCGTACGGCTGAAACCACAGACCCCCCCATGTCAAATGGCGAAAAACCCCAAACCCCCCTATGTCATACTGGCTGACCCCAACCCCTCCTATGTCATACTGGCTGAAACCCCGACCCCTCCCATGCAGTACTGGTTGCAGCCTAAACAAATTTGGTGGGGGGCCCGATGGAACAAAAACCACAAGGGAAAAGCGCATGGAAATTTTTTAAAAGATGGGAAACCTTTATCCTCTCCATTTCTCAAAAGTGAGATAAGAGACCCAAGTCATCCTTAAGTTCACAAATTGGGGACGCGAGGGAGGGTCTGACGGGTTTCCCTGGATCCCTTTCAAGGCGACCCCCTCCTGGGGAAAATCAAATTTTAAGGCGCGCTAAATTCATTGGGGCCCCCCGCAATGTCAGATCAAAATTTCTCGCCCCCAGGGATCTATTATTATTAGGGGAAAGCTTGGAGGGACCCCCCCCCAAACCCTTTTTGGGGCCCACCCACACGATTTCCCTGGAAAACGGCATGGTCCAGATGTTCCTGAAAAAAGCCTTGAAATTTAAATAACCCCCTCTTTTCATTTTTTATCTGGCGTTGAAAGGTTGGTTCTTAAAAAAGTCGGGGCTCATTTGGAGGGTTTTTTTTTTAACTTCTCTTCTGTCTTTTTCCACCGGATTTTTAATTTCATTTTAGACCTGCTATGCGGGAAGCTTTTTGTTTTTCCCAGCAAAATGTTTTGTTAAAAGTGTGTTTTCTGGCAGGGACCCTTTAGGGAAAATTTTTAAAAGTGCTAACCTTTTCCCCTATTTCCTGGAGTCTTTTAAACGAGTTTAGAAGCCAGATGGCTCTTGCCAAATTAGGAATACCTCAGAGGAAACACGATTTTGTACTTTGGGAAAGTACTGCTTGCCACATATTTTTTTGTTTTATGTAAATTATATGTTAAAATTTTTAAAATCAATAAAAATGTTTAAAAAAAAAACAAAAAAAAAAAAAACATTGAGGCTGCGAATTAGACAAAGCTTATATGGTTACTCATTAAGCCATAGATCAAAGACTTCCAGCCTCATCAAAAAGAAACAGCATAAAACATATAGACGCAGGACATGGGACAAAAGGGGTACGGTGTAGTGGGGGGGGGTGGAAAGAAGGGGAGGGTTCTGGTCAAGATGGTCCAACAAGCTGGTGCATGTCCCATGCGGACCAAATTTTATCAAAAGAATCCAATTTGTCATGGAGCAGGGCAGTTAGAAACTCCATTCGCCGTGTTTCTGTGAGCCTCTGACAGAGATCCCCTCTACTTGGTGGCGTGGTAGAAGTCTAGTTTTACTTGAATTAGACCACAAGGGCTCATTACAACTCGGATGTAAATAACAGAGGTAGTCCATGCAGTTGGAAGATGTGCTTGAAAAAGGTGCCAGATGAGCTGTTCTTAGAGGGTTATTCCCACCTTAGACATTGATGGCAAATTGCTAACATCCTACACTCTTCAAGGTCGTCCTCGCTTAGAATATCATCCCCCACAAATGCTACACTCTTCATGGTCGTATTCACCTAGGAAAAAGATCCCCAACAAGCCCTAAAATTCTTCAAGGTCATCTTCGCCTAGGATCACATTCCCCACAAACCCTACACTCTTCAAGGTCGTCTTGGCCTAGGATCACATCCCCCACAAACTCTACACTCTTCAAGGTCTTTTTCGCCTAAGATCACATCCCCCACAAACTCTACACTCTTCAAGGTCGTCTTCACCTAAGATCACATCCCTCGAAAACCCTATACTCTTCAAGGTCGTCTTCACCTCAGATCACATCCCTCGAAAACCCTATGCTCTTCAAGGTCGTCTTCACCTCAGATCACATCCCTCGAAAACCCTATGCTCTACAAGGACATCTTCACCTAAAATCACAACCCTCGAAAACCCTAAACTCGGCAGGGTCGTCTTCTACTAGGATTACATACCCCTCAAACCCTACACTCTTCAAGGTCGTCTTGGCCTAGTTTCAGATCGCCCCACAAACGCTACACTCTTCATGGCCGTATTCGCCTAGGAAAAGATCCCCAACAAACCATAAACTCTTCAAGGTCGTCTTGGGCCTAGGATCACATCCCCTACAAACCCTACACTCTTCAAGGTCTTCTTCGCCTTAGATCCCCATCCCTCAAAAACCCTATGCCTTCAGGGCGTCTTGCCCGGGAAACCCCTACACTCTTCAGGGTAGTCTTTACCTAGAATCACATCCCCCGCAAACCCTACACTTTTTAAGGACGTCTTCACCTAAGATCACATCCTCCACAAACCCTATACTCTTCAAGGTCATCTTTGCCTAAGATCACCCTCCCCTCCACCCCCACCCCAATTCAGGCAGAGGTTTTCATCCAGGTATCTCGTACTTGGCTGCATTCATCCTTCCTTCAATTGCAACCAGTTGTCCTATCTCTGCCCCCATAGCATGTGTTTGCCACCACCATGTGTCACTGTAGGGTTTGTATTGGGCAAGTGATGAGCAGGGTCTGGTTTTCTCCACACATACCGCTTAGAATTAACACCAAAAAGTTCAATCTTCCTCTCATCAGACCAGAGAACCTTATTTCTCATAGTCTGGGAATCCTTCATGTGTTTTTTTGCAAAGTTTGTGTGGGCTTTCCTATGTCTTGCACTGAGGAGAGGCCTCCCCCTGCGGCTTTCCTATGTCTTGCACTGAGGAGAGGCCTCCCCCTGCGGCTTTCCTATGTCTTGCACTGAGGAGAGGCCTCCGCCTGCGGCTTTCCTATGTCTTGCACTGAGGAGAGGCCTCCCCCTGCGGCTTTCCTATGTCTTGCACTGAGGAGAGGCCTCCGCCTGCGGCTTTCATATGTCTTGCACTGAGGAGAGGCTTCCGTCTGCGGCTTTCCTATGTCTTGCACTGAGGAGAGGCGTCCGGCTGCGGCTTTCCTATGTCTTGCACTGAGGAGAGGCCTCCGCCGGCGGCTTTTCTATGTCTTGCACTGAGGAGAAGCCTCCGCCTGCGACTTTCCTATGTCTTGCACTAAGGAGAGGCCTCCGCCTGCGGCATTCCTATGTCTTGCACTGAGGAGAGGCCTCCGTCTGCGGCTTTCCTATGTCTTGCACTGAGGAGAGGCTTCTGTCTCCGGCTTTCCTATGTCTTGCACTGAGGTGAGGCCTCCGTCTGCGGCTTTCCTATGTCTTGCACTGAGGAGAGGCCTCCGCCTGCGGCTTTCCTATGTCTTGCACTGAGGATAGGCCGCCCCCTGCGGCTTTCCTATGTCTTGCACTGAGGAGAGGCCTCCCCTGCGGCTTTCCTATGTCTTCCCACTGAGGAGAGGCTCCGTCTGCGGCTTTCCTATGTCTTGCACTGAGGAAGGCTTCTGTCTCCGGCTTTCCTATGTCTTGCACTGAGGAGAGGCCTCCGTCTGCGGCTTTCCTATGTCTTGCACTGAGGAGAGGCCTCCGCCTGCGGCTTTCCTATGTCTTGCACTGAGGAGAGGCCTCCGACTGCGGCTTTCCTATGTCTTGCACTGAGAAGTGGCCTCCGTCTGCGGCTTTCCTATGTCTTGCACTAAGGAGAGGCCTCCGCCTGCGGCTTTCCTAGGTCTTGCGCTGAGGAGAGGCCGCCGCCTGCGGCTTTCCTAGGTCTTGCGCTGAGGAGAGGCCGCCGCCTGCGGCTTTCCTATGTCTTGCACTGAGGAGAGGCTTCCGTCTGGGGCTTTCCTATGTCTTGGACTGGGAGGGGGCCTCCCCTGGGGCTTTCCTATGTCTTGCACTGAGGAGAGGCCTCCCCCTGCGGCTTTCCTATGTCTTGCACTGAGGAGAGGCTTCAGTCTGGGGCTTTCCTGTGTCTAGCACTGAGGAGGCTTCCGTCTGTGGCTTTCCTATGTCTTGCACTGAGGAGAGGCCTCCCCCTGCGGCTTTCCTATGTCTTGCACTGAGGAGAGGCCTCCGCCTGCGGCTTTCATATGTCTTGCACTGAGGAGAGGCTTCCGTCTGCGGCTTTCCTATGTCTTGCACTGAGGAGAGGCTTCCGTCTGCAGCTTTCCTATGTCTTGCACTGGGGAAAGGGGCCTCCGCCTGCGGCTTTCCTATGTCTTGCACTGGGGAGAGGCCTCCGCCTGCGGCTTTCATAGTCTTGCACTGAGGAGAGGCTTCCGTTTTGCGGCTTTCCTATGTCTTGCACTGAGGAGAGGCTTCCGTCTGCGGCTTTCCATTGTCTTGCACTGAGGAGAGGCCTCCGCCTGCCGCTTTCCTATGCCCTTGCACTGAGGAAGGCCTCCGCCTGCGGCTTTCATATGTCTTGCACTGAGGAGAGGCTTCCGTCTGCGGCTTTCCTATGTCTTGCACTGAGGAGAGGCTTCCGTCTGCAGCTTTCCTATGTCTTGCACCGAGGAAAGGCTTCCGTCTGCCGCTTTCATATGTCTTGCACTGAGGAGAGGCTTCCGTCTGCGGCTTTCCTATGTCTTGCACTGAGGAGAGGCTTCCGTCTGCGGCTTTCCTATGTCTTGCACTGAGGAGAGGCCTCCGCCTGCGGCTTTCCTATGTCTTGCACTGAGGAGAGGCCTCCGCCTGCGGCTTTCATGTGTCTTGCACTGAGGAGAGGCTTCCGTCTGCAGCTTTCCTATGTCTTGCACTGAGGAGAGGCCTCCCCTGCGGCTTTCCTATGTCTTGCACTGAGGAGAGGCCTCCCCCTACGGCTTTCCTATGTCCTGCACTGAGGATAGGCCTCCCCCTGCGGCTTTCCTATGTCTTGCACTGAGGAGAGGCCTCCGCCTGCGGCTTTCCTATGTCTTGCACTGAGGAGAGGCCTCCGACTGCGGCTTTCCTATGTCTTGCACTGAGGAGAGGCCTCCCCCTGCGGCTTTCCTATGACTTGCACTGAGGAAAGGCCGCCCCCTGCGGCTTTCTATGTCTTGCACGAGGAGAGGCCTCCGTCTGCGGCTTTCCTATGTCTTGCACTGAGGAGAGGCCTCCCCTGCGGCTTTCCTATGTCTTGCACTGAGGAGAGGCCTCCCCCTGCGGCTTTCCTATGTCTTGCACTGAGGAGAGGCATCCGTCTGCGGCTTTCCTATGTCATGCACTGAGGAGAGGCCTCCGTCTGAGGCTTTCCTATGTCTTGCACTGAGGAGAGGCTTCCGCCTGGGGTCTTCCTATGTCTGCACTGAGGAGAGGCTTCGCCTGCGGCTTTCCTCTGTCTTGCACTGAGGAGAGGCTTCCGTCTGCGGCTTTCCTATGTCTTGCACTGAGGAGAGGCATCTGTCTGCGGCTTTCCTATGTCCTGCACTGAGGAGAGTCTTCCGTCTGCGGTTTCCTATGTCTTGCACTGAGGAGAGGCCTCCGTCTGGGGCCCTTTCCTACGTCCTGCACTGAGGAGAGGCCTCCGCCTGCGGCTTTCCTATGTCTTGCACTGAGGAGAGGCCTCCGTCTGCGGCTTTCCTATGTCCTGCACTGAGGAGAGGCCTCCGTCTGCGGCTTTCCTATGTCTTGCACTGAGGAGAGGCTTCCGTCGGCGACTTTCATATGTCTTGCACTGAGGAGAGGCCTCCGTCTGCGGCTTTCATATGTCTTGCACTGAGGAGAGGCCTCCGCCTGCAGCTTTCCTATGCCTTGTACTGAGGAGAGGCTTCCGTCGGCCGCACTCTGCCATAAGGCCCCGGCTGCTGGAGGCTGCAGTGATAGGTGACTTTGTGGACCTTCCTCCCATCTCCCTACTTTATCTCTGGAGCTCGGCCACAGTGATCTTGGGGTTGCTCTTTACCTCTCTCACCAAGGCTCTTCTCCCACGATTGCTTAGTTTGGCTGGACAGCCGGGTCGAGGAAGAGTTGTGGTCGTCCCAAACTACTTCCACTTAAGGATTATGGAGGCCACTCTGCTCTTCGGAACCTTGAGTGCTACAGAAATTATTTTGTAACCTTGGCCAGATCTGTCTCTGAGGTCCTTGGGCAGTTCCTTTGACCTCATGATTCTCATGTGCTCTGACATGCACTGTGAGCTGTGAGGTCTTATATAGACAGGTGTGTGCCTTTCCTAATCAGGTCCAATCAAATTAATTAAACACAGCTGGACTCCAATGAAGGAGTAGAACCATCTCAAGAAGGATCAGAAAGAAATAGACAGCATGTGAGTTAAATATGAGTGTCACAACAAAGGGTCTGAATACGTATGACCATGTGATATTTCAGTTTTTCTGGTTTAATACATTTGTAAAAAATATCTACATTTCTGTTTTTTTCCTTTCCAGGTGGGGTGGGGGGGAGCAGAGTGCACATTAATGAGCAAAAAAATTAACAATTTTGATCTTACCAAATGGCTGCAATGAAACAAAGAGTGAAAATTTTAAAAGGGTCTGAATACTTTCTGTACCCGCTGTATCACACATGGCCCTGGTTATCACACTGGACTGGTTACCAAGGACTGCACTGGTCATTGTACACAGTTGGTTACACATTCTGACTAAAGGAAGAATAAAAATACATCTTCCCCTTGTCTGTTGGCCATCTGACCACCAGTGTTCGGGGAAAGCACTTACTCTCTGGATCAGTCTTCCGCTATACGTCTAAAGAGTCAGAGATGGCGGCGCTCCTGCTGCTGTGTACAGTGTTCTGTGCCGGTAAGACGACGTCGGCGGGGAAGGTGGACCCATGTAATTATACACAGAATATTCTGACACATAGGTACACATATATACATACACAGCATATACAGAAACATATATACACAGCATATACTGACACATACATACACATACATACATACACAGCATATACTGACACATACATACACAGCATATACTGATACATACATACACAGCATATACTGACACATACATACACATATATACATACAACACGGGATTCTGACCATACATTAAAGCAATACTGATACTTACATACACTCATATCCCTGACAAAAAACATAACAGCAATCCCGGAAACATACTTACACAGCTAACTGACACTTTAAAACAAAATACATACCCCAGAAATTTTTTGACACTACATACTCTTTATATTCAACCAGCGTATTCTGCACATCAACACCAAAATAGGATACATACATAACATCATATAGGACACATACTACACAGCATTAGGATCAATAAATACCAGCATTTATGAAAACATAAAATCCACTATATCCCATACACAGCATATACTGACACATACATACACATATATACATACACAGCGTAGCCCCTGACCATAAAACACAGAAATTTACAAAATTTTATTAAAAGCATATACTGAAAACATAAAATACATAAACAGAAATTTTCTGACCCAAATTTACACATATATAAAAATACACAGGTACGGACAAAATACATACAGGGAATACTTACACAGCGTATTCGGACACAAATAACAAAATAATACCCCAGGTATCTGACACATACATACACATATATACATACACAGCGTATTCTGACACATACATACACATATATACATACACAGCATATACTGACACATACATACAAATATATACATACACAGCGTAGTCTGAACCAATCCCTTACACAGCATATAAGATACATACATCCCACAGCATTTTACTGACACATAATACATACCAGCATTACTGACACATACTTTACAAATATATACATACAAAGGGGGAGCTGACACATACAACCGAAACGAAACATAAATAAACACCCATATTTGACCCCATATTTTACATAAACAGCTTATACGGGACACATACTTACAAATCTTTACTTTAAACACCGGAGCCCACACATACAACACGCATAACAGATACAAACATACCCCGCTTATCCCTGATACATATATACAAACAGATATATTTGACACATACATCCCAAATCTTACATAAAACAGCGTAGTCTGACACATAAATAACACATATCCCGTTTCTTACTTACACACCCAAACGGGCACTTATATAAAAAACAGCATTTACTGCACTAAACACGTTTTTTAAACTTACACAGGGGATTCTGACACATCCCATAAACATTTATAAAAAAAGCGTATTCTGACACAAAAATTACACATATATACATACACGGCGTAAATGATCATACCCAGCTATACTGATACATTTTACAAAAATATACCGGACACATATTACACAATATACATAAACGAATATATGACACTACAAAAAAAAATTATATACATACACACCGAAACGACACATACTTTCACAGCATATACGGGATAAATCATAACGGGCTTTATACTGACACATATTTAAATACACGGGCCATTACTGACACAACATCCCTTTTATATACTTTCAAAAGCAATTCGGACAATACAACAGTAAATACATAACAGGGGATTCTGACCCCTACTTCACAATTTTCATACAAAGCATATAGGGACACTTACAAAAAAATTTTTAAAAATTTTACAGCATATCCTGACACATACATAAAAATATATACAACACAGCTTTAGTTGAACTTACTTACCCCGCATATCCCAGATACAAATTACACACCCAAAAACTGACCATACAACACAATTTTCATACACAGCGTATCTACACTTTACACATATTTTATACATAAAACAGGGGTATTCTACAAAACCCCATACAAGTATATATTGACACAACAAAACATTTTTCCCCCGAAAAGGCCCACATACATACACGTATTTTTGGGACAAAACACACAGAAATTTTTACTGACAAAACATTACATATAACTACACAGGGGTTTTCTGCCCCCAATCCCAACACATATATACATTCACACCCATATATGTACAAAATCCCTTTAAACAGCAATACTGACACTACTTTCCACTGACCTTCCCTTTTCACGTAGTTCATACACGGGCTTTTTTTGGACCCCATACAACACAAAATACTACACACATATACTGACACATATATACATACACAGCTAACGGGCACATAATACAAAATTACATACAAAAGGGGAGCCCTGACAAAATACATACACAGCATATACAGAAAACATACATACCAGCATAAAATGACCATAAACAAAATATACATACACAGCGTGGCGGGGCCATACACTTAATAAAAATAAACAGGTATTCTACATTTACAAACACGAATATCCCTACACAGATTACTGAAACATACTATGCACCCTAAAAAAAATTAGAATATCACGAAAAAGTTTAATTTGGATATAATAATTTAATTTCAAATAAGCCCAGTTTTGTATAGAACATTACAGTATAAATTAGGGGGGGGCCCCCGGGGCAGGGGGTTTTGCGGCCATTTTCAGACGGTTTGCGGTTTTGGCAGACCCCCTTTGAAAAACCGGCCGAAAATAGCACAACGGGCCCCTAGGGAAAAAACCCGTGAAACCGGCCCCACTGCCCCCAAAAACGGGCACGGGTTTTTCCCCCCGGGGGCCCCCCCCGAAATACATTCAACATGCACATTTTCCTCCATTTTTATCAGACGGAATTTGTGCAAGTCAATTAAAGGGGGGAGGGTCATCGCAGAAAAACCCGCCCCCCCCGCGGCCGTGGGGCAGGCCACAAACGGGCCAAACCCCCGGTGGGATAAACGGATGTTTTTGCCCTTGCCGTAAAAAACCGGGCCCTTAAAAGGGTTTAATACAATACTTTTTGTTGCCCTTTAAACCCATATTAAAAAATCCGGGAAAAACCCCTTTTAAATTTTTTCCAAGGATTTCTAATTTTTGGGATTTATAGTACAACACATATACACATACACGGAAATATAACGGACACATACATCCCACATATTTTAAAACACAAGGGTACCCCGGATACATACATACACAAAAATTTACGGACACTACTTTACAAAATTAACATACCAGTATTTTCTGACACATATCTTATATACATACACAGGGGACACTGACACAAAACATACACGTATAATTTGCCCACATACATAAAACTTATTTAAAACACGCATACACTGATAAATACAAACACAGTATATATGACAAATAATACACATATTTTAAACTTGCATATCTGAACATACATCACATTATACAACACAGCATTTTTCTGACACTACATACACATTTATACATACACACAAATTCTAAACACATACATACACATTTTATACATACACAGCTTTTCTGCACATACATACAAACATACACAATTTATACTGCACATACAAAAACTTTAAACTTTACACGCTTTACATTGAAAACATACATACACAGTTTAAAACAAACACTTTCTTTAAAACCTTTATTTCTTTACACAGCATACACTGACACATACATACATACACAGTATAACGGACACATAAAATACTTTCACTTATAACTGACACAACAACCAATATACATACACACCCGGTTTTCTGAAAAACTTTCACAGATATACTGACACTTACATAAAAATTTAATACATGCACAGGTACACTGAACAATAAACTTTAAAAGGGGTTATATTCGGGACACATACTTCACAAATATACATACTTTCACAATTATTCTGACAAAACTTACACATATAAAATTTTCCACAGGACACTGACCATACAACAGTACACATAATACAAATACTACACATTTATATCTGCCCAAAACCCTACACTACATAAAATACACACACAGTTTTTACTGACACAACAACAACACAAATATGGGACACAAAATAGATCACAGCAAAATGGAAAAAACAACACATAAAACTTTACACAGTATATACGGACTTGAGCTGGGGGGAAACCCCTTCCTTTTCAATTTAGCAGTTGGAGGGTTGAATGATGAACCCGCTGTAAAGGGCGCACAAAATCATTTTTTCTCATTGAACTGTTTTTTTTTTTCCCCTCTGGGGTTCTACTGGAAAAGTCACCTCAACAGGGAGTGCCCAATGACCCAGAAAACCTGCAGGGGCCCCTTAATGTGATGGGGTCACAGGCGCAAAGAAATCAGAGTTTGGGAACCCCCAGTACACCCAATTAAAACAGCGGGGGAAAAAATTATTGAACACGTCAAAAAATTTTTTTCCCTAAAGGGAAAGAGATCAAACCAAAAGACGTCCAAAATGAGGGGAAATAAGAGAAAGACACTGGGAAAAAGTATTAAACGTTTTTCCTAAAATTTAAACAAATACTTGGACAAAACCCTTTGTTGGGATAAGGCCTCCTGTATGGAGGACTAATTCCCCGGGCTTTGGCTCAGTTGGTTTTTTGGGGGACCCTTTTTGGGCCCCTCCAAACATTTGGTATTATGCACCAAAGATTTCCATGTTGGTCTAAATTGCCCGGGGACTATAATCTCCCAGTTTTTTAACATCAAAGGTTATTGAGAAAAATTTTAAATCCCCATTTGGAACCTGTTTTTTCAAAAATGGAACATGTAACTGACATCCCCACGCGGGCCTTGGGATGGGGCGTGCCCACGGGCCCAAGGGGGGTGAGCGGCACACGGGCCCAAAGGGGGGTGACGTGCACACGGGCCCCAAGGGGGGTGAGGGGGGCTTTAAAAGGGCATGGGGGTGAGCTTCCCACAAAGGTAAAGGGGGGGGTGAGCGTCCCCACACAGGCCTTGGAGGGCGAGCGTGCCCCGGCCCATGGGGGCGAGCGTGCACACAGGCCATGGGGGGGGAGCGTCCCACACGGGGCCAAATGGAGGGTGAGCGTGCAACAGGGCATGGAGGGTGAGGGGTGAAATTACGGGGCATGGGGGGGGTGGGGGCTTTGCATACAGGGATGGGGGGTGAGCGTGCCACGGGCCCAAAGGGGGGTACGTCCACAGGCCAGGGAGGGGAGGGGCCCAAACGGGGCCAAGGGGGGGAAACGTGTCACGGGCCAAGGAGGGTGAGCGTGCATACAGGGCTTGGAGGGGGGGAGCGGCAAAAAAGGGGGGTTTGGGGGGGGGGAGTGCATACGGGCCCAGGAGGGTGAGGTGAAACGGGCCCAGGGGGGTGACCCGTCCCATACGGGCCCAGGGAGGGTGACCCTGCATACAGGCCTGGAGGGTAGCGTGCATACGGCCCTTGGGGTTGACGTGCATACGGCCCCAGGGGGTTGAGCGGGGGCAACGGGCCCAGGGAGGGTAAAGCGTGCATACAGGCCTTGGAGGGTGAGGTCCCAACGGGCCAGGAGGGTGAGCGTGCATACGGGCCCCATGGGGGTTTGGGGGGGGCCCATACGGGCCTTGGGGGGTGAGCGTCCCATACGGGCCATGGAGGGTGAGGTGCAACAGGCCATGGGGGGCAAAGCGTAAAACCAAGGCCATGGAAGGAGAGCGGGAAATACAGGCCGGGGAAGGAGAGCGTGCATAAAGGCCATGGAGGGCGACCCGGGCAAAAGGGCCATGAGGGCCGAGCGGGGAATACAGGCCATGGGGGGCCCGAGCGTGAATACGGCCATGGAGGGCGAGGGGGCCCATACGGGCCTTGGGGGGCGGCGTGATACGGGCCCAGGGAGGGGGAGGTGCAAAAGGGGAAAGGGGAGGGGAGGGGTCCCCAACGGGGTCATGGGGGGGCCCGGCCCGGTGCTACAGGCCAGGGAAAGGGCGAGCGGGCAACGGGCCATGGGGGGCGAGGGGCAATACACCCCATGGAGGGCGAGCGGGGCTTTACGGGCCAGGGGGTTGGGCGTTTTTTCGGGTCAGGGAGGGCGAGCGGGGCATACAGGTCGGGAGGGAGCGGCATACAGGCCATGGGGGGGGGGGGGAGCGTGCCAACAGGAATGGAGGGCGAGGGCATACAGGACAGGGGGGCGGGTTTAAAAAATCAAAAAGGGAGGGCGAGCGAGCTACCCTGGGGGCAGCGGGAAATTACAGGCCAGGGAGGGCGAGCGGGCTTTACAGGCCATGGGGGGGCGGGGCGTGCATACGGCCATGGAGGGCAGCGTGCAACAGGTCAGGGGAAGGAGCGTGATACAGGCCTTGGAAGGCGAGCACCCAATAAAGGAAAGGAAGGGTGATGCAGGGGGGTTTTTTTGGGCACCGCTGATTTCGGGTTTTTCTGTGGGCCTCCAAAAGGGGCCTTACCTTGCCAGCCCTCCCCTTTTTTTTTCCCTTCTGTAGGGAAATCCGCGGGGAGCACCGGGTCGTACCCGGGGTTTTTTTAAATTTTTAAATTTATTTTTCTTTACACTTCCAGTTTATAGCCCCATCGTGTCTTGGGCCCTTTTCATTTTAGAAATTCTTCTGAAACCCGGGATGCATTCAGTATTTTTTTACAAAAATTAAACAAAAAAGGGGTCTTGAGCCCAGCTGGGGGTTTTTACCCTTCATGAGAGGCTTTTTGGGGGCCCACCATGGTTTTAGACATTTTTCTTGAGGCTTTTCCATTTTGGACCAGTGATTTTAATATATCCAAAGGGGCCCAAATTCCCTTTCTAATTAGGTTTTTTCATGGGGTGGGGTTTTTCCCAAATGAACTTTAGGGTTTTTTCCATTGTTCAGTATTTTTTGGCCCGAGTTTTTTCCGGAAAAAATTTCGGGGGACAACCATTTTTTCATCTCTTTCCTGTGTGGATTGGACTGCTTGTTACTGACCTCTTGAGAGAATTTCATGTTAATACCAGCTTTAGAAATAGATTTACGGGAAAGGGTGAAGGTATTAAATTTTTTTTTTCAGGGGTTTGGCCCAAAAAACAATTTGCCCGGGTTTGGGTTGGGAAAAATTATTCGCGATGTGCTGCACCCAAAGGGCCAGGGCAAAAGGGGCAGTAGTCGCAGAGGGGTGTAATGTGCTGCAGCCAACCCAGGAGGTAAAAGGGCATTTTAGCCCTCAGAGGTGTGTAAGGTGCTCCCACCAAAGGCCAGGAGGATAAGTGTAGTAGTTGCATAGGTGTATAATGTGCTGCAACCAAAACCAGGAGTATAAGTGCAGTAGTCCCCAGAAGTGGTAAGTGTCCCAGCCACCCCTGGAGGTTAAGTGCATTGTCGCTGGGGGGGGAATGTCTGCCCCACGGCCAGGAGGTTTAAGTGTAGTAGTTGCATAGGGTAAAAATTTTGGCTCAACCCAAAACCAGGGGGAAAGGGAAAGTAGTCCCCAAAAGTGTGAAATTGGGGGCACCACTCCAGGAGGAAAAGGGGCCAGTAGTTCAGAGGGTGAAAATGTGCTGCACCCAAGGTCGGGAGGAAAAAGGGGCAGTAGTCTCAGAGGGGTGTAAGGGTGCTCCCAAGCCCGCCAGGAGGAAGTGCATAGGCCAAGGTGTGTAATGTGCTGCAGCCACGGGAGTATTTTTACCGGGGACCCTTAAAGGAAAAAGGGTTTCCTGGGGGGCTCAGAAACAAATGCCTCCCCTCCCCCCCCCTCCCTCCCCTACCTTTTATAGCCTCACCCAAAGGGCCTTCGAAACACCCATAGGGATAGCTTAAAAACAAAAAATTCCCCCAAAACGAGGTTTTTAACATGGGGATTTTAAGGGTAGTTTAAAGGTTTATTTAAAAAAAATTCAAAAAAAACCCTTTAAAAAAAATTTTTTGGGCCCGGTCCCCAAATCCAAAAAACCCCCCCTTTTCTAAAAAGCGGGGAAAAACCCCGAAATTCCTCTCCCATAGACTCTATAGTGAGAACCCCGCTGTCGCCGGGGCCCCCTTTTTCCCCTTTTTTTTGCCTCAAAAAAACACCAGACGGAAAATTTTTACCCGGGGCAAGGGAAACCCCGGGACGCTTTTTTCGCATTTTTTCCCCGTGATTTTTAAAGAAAACCCTCCCAGGAGACCCAAGTCCAAACCTATAGGGGTTTTAAAAAAAGGGTTTAACCCTTATCAAATTTACAGAAAAGTGCCCAAAATTTTTCCTTTTGTCGGTTCCTTTT
>JAODAL010062095.1:0-19935 GCA_025379985.1 Phyllomedusa bahiana | reverse complement strand
CCCCCCTTCCCGATTCTACCCCCCAGTTTGCTTCCTGTCTCTCACTGGGGAATTGGGGGCAACTTTTTCACTCTATACAGCTGGGCTGCCTCCCCATTGACACTGCAGCTGTCTCTGTAATCAGAAAACAGCAGAATTGTGCCACGGTGCCTTAATGCTCCTGCGTGTAAGGGGCCGACAAAAAATTCCCTCTATACAGCTAACTGCTCCTCATTGACACTGCAGCTACTGCTACAGTCAGAAAACAGCAGAATTGTGCGTCGGTGCCTTATGTAAGCATGAAGGGAGATCTGTGCTCTGGATGGATTCAACTGTAGTAAATCTCCAGCTGTGAGAGATCAGGGCTGAGTTCATAGAAGACTGTTTAGACTGAATGCAGGCCTGTGGTATATAAACAGCTCTTACAAAATAAGACTGCATAGGGAGAGGACAGTGATATGTTGGAGGGGTGGGGGACACAGGAGCCAACATGAACAGTGAAGGGGTGATGATGTAAAAGGTTAAGAAACACCCAGCTGGGAGGAGAAGAAATGCCCCTGGATTTCAGGAAGTGGGAGCAGCCCAACTGAAGAAGCGATACATCCCCTTTAAAGCTCAGAGGCCCCAGTGCACAGTCCATAAAAGGGCCCCCACCAACCATGTGCCATTTTTATTATTGATATCTCCTCATGTGATAAAGGGACCTTTGGGCCCCTTAAAACTACAGGGCCCAGTAGCGACCACTACCTCTGCACCCCCTATAGCTACGCCCCTGATCCCATTGTCTATAAATCCAGCTATGCACTGTGCACTACCCAACTAGCCTAACAGTAAATGACAAATTCAGGTCTACTACATAGATTACTTTTTATAGTGTCGACTTAATTTGTCAATTGGACAGTTCAGCTTAGAACCATTTAGCTTAAAACTAGACGGAGGATTTTTCATATCGGTTGCAAGAAGACTAAGCTTACTCTACACATCTAACAAATAATTTACAGTGTAGGCACAAGATGTTCAGATCCTAAGGAAGAATTTATTAATAAATAATCACATAGCAGCTAACCAGACGTAAATCCTAACCTCTCTGTATAGCTCACATGTCTTGTTCTCTGATAACAGCACTGGTATTTCCCTAAAGAAGTTAACCTTATCTTTCCCAGGAGACCCAACAGATCGTGCTCTGCAAAATTAGAAAAACAGAAGGGAAATGGGGGAAAGGCGCATGAAGAAGAAGCCACGTACACGGATTGAAGTAAACACTATACAAATACATCATAATAATGTATAATGTATACTGTATATAGCTCAGAAAAATTCCTTCATATAAATTAGATAGTGTGATGAATATATAGTTAGGAAATAATGCTTCATGTTAGTTCTAAAGGTTGCACAAAGTGAACACCCATCAAGTTCAACCCCCACCACAGGCTGATATTTGGTCCTGTGAAGAGATCAACTAATTTCTTTCAAGCATACAGTAGGTTTCAGTATTTTGGCAAAATTGGCTCATTTTATTGTGCCAAATTTTTATGAATTATCAGTGAAATCAATTGTTTAGGACTCTTCTTCCCATGAATAACTGGTGTGGCATTATTCTCAGTCATATTGCAGGGCTCAGTGAGTCCAATGCGACTTGAGGAAAGTTTCATCCAATAGGGGGTGCTGCAGAGTTTTAGCTTTTTCTCTTGAGCTTATTTAAATAAATCTACCAACACACACTTGTGTGTGATGTTCTCCACCTACCATCCTTATGGAGGGACATATGTTTTTCGTGCACCCCTATCCATAACATATGTCTCTACAAACTAAATTATCAGAACCCTATTCCGGTTGGGGCTTCTTACGACCATCTTAAAAGGGTTGTCTCACTACAAGGATTGCTTTTTATGTTAAAGATCTTGCAAAAAAAAAAAAAGAAAAGAAAAAAAAAAAAGTTTATTTGCAATATATGCCCACAAAAAATTTTTTAGATATTCCCACTTTTATGGGCGCATCAGCTCCTCAGGGTTTCTATAGCTACAGATTGTTGTTTTTCTAAGGTGCAAGCCTGGTTGCTATAGTACAAACCTGTTTGATCTCTCCTATAGGCGCCAGCATGGTTGCTAAGTATAGACCTCTTTGATCTCTCCTGATAGGCTGCCAGCACTGGTTGCTATAGCTACAGACATCAGCCAACACCTTATCACTATAGTTATTTTCTTCACGTCTAATTGTTTACAGTAGGCCTCAATTTGTCCTGGAGGCCTGGAGTATATATCACACCAATTTAGTGGTGGACTGAGGTGCCTAATTCCCACCAGTAGAATTTAATTTCATTTTGGGGCCCCAACAGTGGAGTTGATACTTGTGGCCTACTAGTGGAGTTTATTATGGGGCCCACCAGTAGAGTTTATTATGGAGCCCACCAGTGGAGTTGATTCTGGTGGCCCACCAGTGGAGTTGATTCTTGCAGTCTACCAGTGGAGTTTATTATGGAGCCCACCAGTGGAGTTTATTATGGAGCCCACCAGTAGAGTTTATTATGGAGCCCACCAGTGGAGTTTATTATGGAGCCCACCAGTGGAGTTTATTATGGAGCCCACCAGTAGAGTTTATTATGGAGCCCACCAGTGGAGTTGATTTTGGGGGCAACCAGTGGAGTTGACACTTGGGGCCCACCAGTTGAGTTGATTCTGGGGGCACCAGTGGAATTGATTCTGGGTGTTCCCCTTACAGCTACTGTCCATAGTGTTTATACTCTTGCTTTGTGACTCTTTCTCTCTGTCTTTCTGCCTCTAATGCAGGCAGTACTGCACTCAGGGTGAATACAGTACTGCCTGCATTAATTCTCATGTCACTTCAGGTCTAGATCAGCACTGTCTTGTGCTGATGAGAATCATACTTTACAGTGCAGCAAACTATAAAGATAGAAGAATTCACAGCTTGCTCTGGTGTCCTGGGTCTTCTTTACTTCGTGTCAGCACTTCTTGGCTATAGTCTCTTCCTTATCGTTGCACTAAATGAACTGCAATCACCACCCATGATTGCAGTTAGAAGATATCAAAGTCCGATAGCTGCTCCAGAATAGCTATGAGGCCCAGCGATTCTTAGTTGAATACATTCAGCATTGCTATAAACGAGCTGAGGCCGTTCAGGCCAAGCAATTTATTACAAGTCTTCATAATGCTAAGGAGAACCTCTGGTAAAGCAGCTATGAAAGCAATCAGACCATGTGGCGTACCGTGATTAGAAAGCTGCAGGAATTGCCTTTAGCATAGCAACAACTGGCTCCAGATCATCAGTTCACACTCACCCTGGGACATGGCATGTATGATTAATCCTTGGGTATGCTTAATTGATTATCGAGCAAGTGCCCATTATTTTCTTCATCTTGAGAAATTTTCAAGCAAAGGCTGAGAAGTCAGAATAATAAATGGCTCAGATTATTCCTCAATAATGCACTTGTTTGACCAGGTATGTTCTTGGTATGATACCTCTTTTAACTATTAACCTGTATGAATGTCGTATAGTCGGGGACCCAGTTGCGACCTTACTGATAGAAGAACAGCTGAAAAGAGAAAGTCCAGGTCTTCTGTACTTGGTAGGGACATGTGTTACATAGTTGTAACATCCATTAGAATAGGTAGTGTTGTCATCTGCTTCCTGCAATATAAGGGAAAAGAATCAACTGGACCCCAGTATAGTCCAGTGATTGCTTCTTTGTATAACCGTCTAGTGGAGGTGGAACCAGGACTGGGACAAGGTATTCTGGTGTCCTATGCAAATAAGGCATAAAGCGACACTCTTTGTGCGCCCTTTTCTGCCTGGGATGAAGTGGCGTTCTAGACGATTGTCTACTTCGTCTACCTATCGTCTCGACCCTGGGTGGAACCAAAATACACCCAAACCAGTTGGAGGAACAGTTGCTTGGGCAACAACAACATCAAGTTTATAAAGTTTATAAAATGTGAGTAATGACAGTAAGATGTGCAGTAATTCAGGAGCATAGTCAAACAGTCTATAGGTCCACAAAGGAAGTTAGGCATAACCAGTGTATCGGTTATAGAAAATGAAGGGTTACCTAGTCTAACGAGATGGGTAACAGAGGTTAGGAGGTATTACGGTAAGGCCTGGTTTCACATCTGTTGGAAAGGGCATTTTATCAATGGGAACACTAGGCAATTGCCTGGGGGCCCCACAAGCATAAAGGCCCTAAGTGGTGAATTTATGTCCTAGGGCTGTATGTCCCAGGACAGGAATTAAGGACATCCTTGGGTCGGCCGTGATTTAACTATGTCTTCGTAGGACATGCAAGTAATTAAAAAACCATGGTGGAGTAAGAGCCATGGGCATGGCTATGAGCGGCCCTTTTTTTTAGTTACCCCAAAAAGTGATCCTAAAAAAAAATACCCCCTTTTACAGTATTAAAAATAGCATTTGTAAGTATTTTACTCCATTGGTGTTTAACAGAAAAAAGCAGAGTGGAGGTGAAATTTGTTAATTTTCACTTTGTTTTCAGATTTCAATTTTTGTCCATTTTCCCTGGAAAAACGTTAGATATGCCGGGGGGAAACAATTCCCCGCTAGAACGTTCATTTTCGTCCAAGTGGTAAGGGGTTAAATTAAAGTTGTATTTTGAGTCACCTACTCGGGATTTGCTTGGCGTTACCCTACAGTTTGATTCTTTTTGGAGCCTCCATTTATTAAATCATTTCAAAATTTGATACCAATGGCACCGATGGATCCCCCTGCTACACTGGTCAGTTGGGTTTTCCAACCATGGTGTACCGTTGTTTTCCCGAATTGCAACAAAGGTTCTGAATTGATTTTTCAACACAAGGTTTTTTCCCCCTTTTTTTAAATTAATGGAGAATCCTCATACAAATTAAGGCAATACCTTGATTTTTGCCCCAGGATTTTATCTTTGCAGATACAGTTTCACCTCTGATTTGCCATGCATTTCAATAAGAGGTCTAATCGCGTCACTGCACGGGGACGGGAGCATAATTGTAGATGGTTAAATTAAACTTTCTAAGACTGATATTTATTTGTTTTTCTTGGAAAATCTGTGGTTTTTTGTATAAGCACATTAACAGAATAATTGGGGCAAAAAATCTTATTTTAAATCTCAGAAGTAAATAGATCACATCTGCCATATTTCTGTGTGAAGGAAAATGGGGCCCGGGCGCCTAGTGTTATGGTCCTGATGCTTGTAGCCTATCATAGCATGTGCATTTATGTAGAGCTATTATGCTTGTATCTCTATTTGTCAGTATGTGCCCCTTTTTGTAACGCTATCGTAGACCTCCATCCCCTTGGCAAATGAAATTTGTGAAATCACACAAGTCCTTTAGACAATTTATTAACCCGCTTGTTTAATATAACCCAGGTCTAGCCATTGCTAAGCAGATAATTTATGGCAATTTATTGCTTTTCTAGTATATACAAAAGTGTCATTTAATACTTTGAAAGGAAGGCCACCAAAACCGTATATGCCCAGAGGGTGGATGCTTATTCCACAGCCATAAAAGTCCACAGCCACAAAAAGTTTCAGAGTTCATTTTTAGACTGGTCAACACTGAAAAACAAAGTCGTGGAATGCCATCTGTTTAGAAGTAAGCACAACTGTCCATTCTAAGCATCAAGGGTTCGCCCACCTCATTATATCTTCAAACCAGTGAAATTTGCAGCTTTAATTCTCTAATTCGCTGATGGGAGGTGGGGGAGGGAAACTTGAGATGGTGATGAGTTGGGCCCTACAGAACATTGAGTCAAGGGGTTTCACATTCTTGTACAATAGTTTGGGGTTCAATTCTGGATTGAGCTGTGTTTCCATTTCTTCCTCCGGTTCCTCCCGGATCTGAAAAGCCGACCATTATAAGTGTAAAGGACTTTCTAAAGTTTTCTCACTTTCATTTTATAACTCGTTTTTTGCTATAGTTAAAGTCTCTATCCATTGTTATTGTATTTTTTTATGTAAGCACTGTACCTCGTATTATTCAATATTAAAAAAATTAAAACCCTTACCGCCTGGAGCCAGTTTTGGCCTCTCTGACAGAGGACCCTTTTTTGATATATGGCATGTGTCCACTGTTACGTCCCGGAGAATAATTTTTCAACACTTGTACATATCAATGTGATTCAGAGATTGTTTTCTCGTGATAGTGTTGAGCGATTTTATCGACAAAGTTATTGGAAATCGGGCAAGGTTTTTATGTGATCGAAATTTCCAGATCTTGCGATAATTAGAGGTTTAAAAATCTGCGAGCTCATTTATTAACGATCGCGCTTTTTCGGAGCTTCCTGTTAATTTTGGCGGCTGCAAATCAGTTAACAGAATAGAAGCAGTGTGTTGTGATGTGTGGGCGACGTCCATGGACTGGGTTGTGTATGGTTGACAGCACCCTCTTCCCCTCCCCGCCCCCCCCCCCCCCCCCCCCTTGTGAATAAATCAAATGACATCGTTTACATAGAACTGCGTTCCTGTTTCAGCCTACAGTGTCTCTCAGCGTCTCATAGGGATAGGACTGCGCTCCTGACTGTGGCCAAAACAGCTCAGCGAAATTAGTCTATTTCTGCACTGAGAAACCTCTATATTAGCTCTGTGATCTTCCCAATTTAGTTAGATTCGAGATTTAAAGATTTTATGTAGTTTGCTAGAGAATTTTAAAGCAGCATCTACCGCTGTGTAAAATCATGGCCGGTGGGAGGGAGAGAGGGGGGGGGGGGGGGGGGGGGGTGGCCGGAGCGTGAACACAGACAAGCTCCATCTATAACAGGAAACACTGGATAAAGTTCACCAAGATTAGTGCTAGACTATTAGTAGTGGATATCCTTTATTTTTATTGAAAGTTTGCTATTGAAAATATTTCCGGGATATTGGGCAGCCTGACTTATATTGACTACACATCATTTCTAGTAACTGCAGGTCTCTTTGTTAGCTGCAAAACTCCACTTTTTATTATCAGTTTACATTTAGATAGGTGTTCCAGATAGCATTGTTCATTGAGCAGGCATCTACGCTAAATCTTTTTTAAAACAGCAATTTATAATATTCACACACAGGTTGATTGAAAAGGTGCAAAAAAAAAATTACAGTTTATATACCAAAACATAACAGTTAGTGTTTTTTTAGACTTGTGCGACCCAGCATTGTTATTGACGCCTGCATCTACGTAAAATCTTTAAAACAGCAATTCTATATATTTCACCACGGCGTGGAATTAAAAGGTGCAAAAAAATACCTTTTATTTTTACCAAATAACATAACAGATACGTGTTTTTTGGGACTTTTGCCCAGTTCCAGATTTGCTTGATAGACACCTTGCAGTTCAATTTGATTCCAGAAATTTTGTTTTGATTAGAGGGATGTGAGAACCTAGCTGTGATATGCCGTCTTTTAATATGAGACTTTTCCAAAAATATTCCATACCTTCTCAAATTTTTATATTTCTGAACATTGGAGCGAATGCAGGTGGTAAGCGAGCAAAGAGGGGGGGTGCACATGGAGGTTAGAGGGTACGAGGAGGTTGACTCCTTTCCAGTGCTGGCGACAACACGGACATGCCAGAGGATCTGTCAGTTGCAGGACCGTCAGGCCTGTCATCGCAGGGTAGGGCCCTGTGATCCTAATGTAACGTACATCGTCGCAAATCTGTCCTTCAGTGGTTTAATGCAACTGCATCTAGCAAGTCTACCCTCCTCGTCCTCGCAGTCACGGGCCACCAAATGTCGTCATCAGCATATTCAGCATCCGTCAAACACGAAGCAGCCAAATGTCAACTCGGTGTACCCACACCTGTGGTTAATCCATTGTCTGGGAAGACCCTTTTTGATGACAAATGCGGTGGGGTCAGAAGGCATGTTTTAAAAGATCAAGAGGATTGATTTAGTCTGCTCTGACGCCCAGTTACTGAATGCCATCAGAGGAGGTGAAGGGAGCCAAGTCAATCGGCAAAAAACTCCCGGAGAGCGGTCCGGCAATCGCCTTGCAGTGCCCCTTGTTGTAGCCCGCAGGCTTCTGGATGCAGAAAGTCAGGACGGACAAGGTCACCTTTGTGTTGATAATGATGATGATGATGACGAATCTTGCGGATCCATCTGGTCTTTTCGAAGAATTTGCTTGCGGTGCGCTTCCATCAGTGGACGAGGAGGAAGACGATGGGGTAGTGTCAATACGGGTCCCGCACAAAAAGGCGGAGAGGGCGGTCGCTGCAGAAGTACGCTGATATGATTCCGCAGCCTCCGGTCATGCGGCAAAAACCCCGCTTTACTAGCTTATCGCCGTCAAAAAGGTCCAGGACCTCTCAGGCCTGGGCCTTATTTGAGCAAAGCCTCTGATTCACCCAGCGATGTCATATTCCGGCCTTTGCCGTAAAACGGCAATAAGTAGAGAGGCAAAAGAAGAACCTTAAGTGGTTTTAACCACCACCAACTTGTCTAGTCACATGCAGCGGAATGCATGAGTTGAAATGGAGAGGGAACACTTGGCAAAAAAAGGCGCAGACCGACGGCACGGGGCCTCCAACCACTATCACACCCTCTGTCTCAGACTCCTACTCCTCCGCCACCACAAGCGTTTCTCAGCTGGCCCATGTCTTCAGAGTAATGTCAGGGATCAGAACTCCGTTCAGCCTTCCAACGTCGCCCGCCGAAGTACCACCAGCACCACCAGGAGACCCATTCTACCCTCTCTACTTTCCGCCAGTTGACGACCTGCACGCCGATACAGCGGCAGTCTAGGCAGCCAGCCTTCTGTCTTTCAGGTTTGGTAGCAGAAAAAGAAACACCTTTAACCCAAACCATCCCAAGCCCAAAATGCCTGAATTTGTCGGCCATTTGCCAGGCTTCTTGGCCTTGGAAATGTTGCCTTTCCGTCTGGTGGACACAGCATGGGGTTCCGCCACGTCATGGCCCTCGCCTGCCCCAAACCAGATGGCCGAAGCAGGCATTTCTTTGCCAGGAAAAGCCGTCCACCCTGCCCTGGCACAGCACGTGTTCATCTAAAATTTGACAGCGGTTGTCTACATCTGTGTATGGAAGAAAAGTCCATCTACCACCGACACATCGACTTGTAAGCACGGCCAGGCCGCTATATCTCTGTGACAGCTCACTGGGTGAGATGGGTAGATGTCTCTGGGGGGTTGACGGTTGGCTCTCAGGCTAGGCGCACGCTCTATAAAAAACGCAGGGATGGTGCAGGGTTCTTTCCCCTCAAGGTCCTATGGTTGGAATTCACGTGCCCAGAGGACACCAGGCCGTGTTGAAATTAATCTGCTTGGAAGACCGGTCCACACACAGGGTCAGGAGCTGTGGACGGCTTTTCTCCGAAACGAGGGAGGACCGAGGCGCTGGTCTGGGTGACAATGAACTTGTGCCAGGCATGGTGGTGTGCGATTATAACGGGCGAAATCTGATGGGCCGCCTCTAAGATCGGTTAGGCTGGAGCAATTTCCCTGGCCTGGCTCAGTCATGAACCTTGTCGTCCAGAAATTTATAAAGAGCTCCCGGGTTAGGGTCTGGACTGCCTGCTGTGAAAGAAGGCTCGAGGTTCTGAGTTCGCCACTTCCGCGTTCGCACCATGCTTCGTCCCGCCTGGATGCGTATTGCAGAGTCGCTCGGCACTCCCCCGCTCAATCCGTCTATTGTTGACGTGGCAACACGCTGGAATCACCATAACATGCTCCAGCGATTGTGGCAGCAAGCGCAATGCCATTACGACAGTACGAAAGTCGGACAACATGGCATGAAACAAGCAGCGGTTGTGCGGACATCGGGGTGTTTGAACCACCGAGAGTGGAGGCAAGGTGTAAAGTCTTGAAAGAGCTTGCACCATCCTTGCCAGTTTTGAATGAAGCCACCAAATTGGTCAGTGCGGGACCAATGCCATTGTCAGTGAGCATTGTGGTGATCTTAGATGGAAGTACGGATCGTTGGCACTCTGAAACAAAAGGTCCCGCAGCGACGGAGGAGGTGACGGACACAGGATGCGGGACATGGAGCCTTTCTCTCCGTCAAATTCACAGGCCCGACTGTTTAAAACATTTCCATCGGTCTTCCTTTACGGCAGTCAGTGGTTCGGGGGGTCCAGAAGAGATAGTTGCAATCGGTGGCCGCATCAGCTGCTCAGGGTTGCATCATCTCAGCATAGTCAGGGCTCGTGTTTGATGCTCGTGCCGGACCGAGGAAGCCGGAGTGAGGAGGGGAGAGAGGAGGGAGGTATTCATAGGACACCCGATGTTAACCGACGTCCCTGCCTTGGAAAGAGGTTGGCGGCGCGACGACCACTTTGACGGCGGCGGAGGAATATTGAGGGAGGAAGATCAGTTTGCTAGTGCAAGCGACCCCACGAAGGCTTGGAGAAATCAAGGCTCCATCTCTCACATGAGTGCTTCGGATGCTCCATTTCCTCCAACATTGATCCCTCGCATTAAGGCCCATCAAAATGAACATTACAGTTAATGGGTCGGCCACACCCTCCTGGTCCACGGTTACAAAAACAAAACCTCAGCACTTTCATTCCACCCACCCAATAAATAGTAATAGAGAATTAAAAAAATGCATGGAATGTCGGTGGAGACACCTTTCGCTGATTGATCAACTTTGGAAGACCATTCTGTTGCGTCTGCTTCGATCGTTTCCCCCAACAATGGTCCACGGTAGTTGGTTGTGTTATGGAACAACATCAGCGAAGTGACAGCAGTTAGTCGTGCCCCCAAGTAGCAGTAGGCCTGGCCTGCAGCAGGCAACTGCGTGGGGCGGGAGACTATTGGGTGACCTATGGCAATTCTTTGTTTACCACCTCACAACGCAAGGCATGCAGGCACACCACATCTCTTCCAACAACACAATGGATCAGCTTAAGATCATGGTGCCGACTAGCATGCATTCTCAACACCGAATTTGTTTTTTGCATGTGTTACGGACCAAATAGAGACTTCTGAGGGTTTCCATAATGGACGAATGGCTCCGAGCTGGGCTCGTCAACGCCATAGAGGTGTTGTCCTGCACAGCAGCCACAAAGCATCAATTCTAAGTCGGACCTTCAGCACAGCTGGAGTGGGTTTGTCACATTTACAGGTCCAAAACGGCATCCGGCCTTTCCCAAAAGATAATGTGGATCGTTTTTTGACATTTTCATCAAGATTGAATCAGGCCATGGAATCTCTGATGATTGTTGTATGGACCCAATTGCCGTTGGTCATCCGATAGTTGCCCGGTATACTTCCACATCCTTTTCAAACTTAGAGGAAAAGGTCCTCTTTGTAAAATTTTTTTAAAAATGACTAATTTACTTTTACTGCAAATTTTTATTCTCTTTTCTCTTTTATTCTTTTTGCTGTGGGAGACTGTTTAAAAGTCAGAGCAAGGTTTTTTTCATGACAACACCGTATTCCATTTACTTACTTTATTAAGAAGTTTTCGCCATTTGTCAATGGTTTTTGAGGTCATTGTTGCTGTGAGATACAGCTATTATTATTTGTTCCTTTGGAACAGAAATGTGGCTTCTAAGGGCATTTCTCCCTCACAATTTTTAATAGTGGCTGAGAAGTACATATCTTATAATTTTGTGGGGTCATGTAGCTGTGAGATACACCCATTATCATGGTCCTTTGGAACAGAAATGTGGCTTTCTAGTGGCCATTTCTCCCTCACAATTTTTACAGTGGCTGAGAAGTCATAATTTATAATTTTTTTGGGGTCATGGTAGCTTGTGAGATTTCAGCTATATCATGGTCCTTTGGTACAGAAATGTGGCTTCTAAGTGGACATTTCTCACTCACAATTTTTAACAGTGGCTGCAGAAGTCATATTTTATAATTTTTTGGGTCCATGCTGCTTTGAAAATGCCAGCCAATACTAACAGGTCCTATTATAAAAAAATTTTTGTTTCTAATAGACATCTTGCTATTCACATTTACCAAAGTGGCCTCAAGGGTCATGCTTTGGAATTTCTTGGGGGCATTATTTTGAAATGCAGCAATTACTACAGGTCCTATTCTAAAAAAAATGTTGTTTCTAATATAGACATTTGTTTCTTCACAATTGTCCAAAAAGTGGCTCGAAGGGTCATGCTTTTGAATTTTTGGGGGATTTTGCTGTGACATGCTGCAATACTAACAGGTCTATTATAAAAAATGTTGTTTTTCTAACAGACATTTGTTCTTCACCAATTGTTCAAAAGGGGCCTCAAGGGTCCTGCCTTTCGAATTTTTGGGGGGCATTTTGCTGTGACATGCAGCTATACTAATGTACACTATTCCTAAAAATTGTTCGTTTCTACACCAGACATTTGTTTCTCACAATTAGTCAAAGAGTCCGGATCAAGGGGTGTTGGTGCTGTAAGAAGAAGGAAACAAGGAATAGGTAGGACAATGTTAATGGACACATTTTTGCAAAATGGACTTGTTTTTATTTTATGCCAAGATCTTTAAATTAGCTATTCAATCCCTGTATTCGAGACAAACCTTTAATACAATGTAAAAAAAAAGAGAAACAAAGACATGGTGGGGATTCATCCTATTTTAAATTGTGTTTTCTAGATTTTAAGTACTAAAAAACTTGGCATGTACAAAAGAAATAGCTGTTAAAAAAATTCCTCTGAATTGTAAAAGGGAATGGTAACAGGAAAAATTTCACAAGATGTAGGTTATTCAGAAGGAATGGAGTATCCGGAGCCGGGGCAGAGAACAAAGTACAGAGGACCATTTCCTCCAGCCAGTTGAGTTAAATGAGAGGGGAAAAAGAATGCCAAGCAAAAGGGGCATGGGTTTGTAACAGGAGCGTTAACCATCCCAGTATTTTCCAAGTTGAAGCTCAATTGGTCCCAAACTCATTCGTAGGGGCATAGCGCTACCCAGGTATTGAATCGTGCTACCAGAGGAAGCCTGGAGTTCTCACTCTTCCGCCTTCCGCACTCTGCTTCAGCACGCACAGTTTTTTGTTGCTGCGTCATCAGGGCTTTTTAAAAATACTGCGTGTTAATTGATGACGGAACGCCACGGCCTGGCTCCCTCACAGCAACCACTGTAACTACGGCCCTGGGTTTGCTGTGGCACTACTGGGACAGTTCTAGTCAATCTGTCCAGTTCAACCTAAAAATGGGGCTGGTTGAAAGACATCCCTTTTTCCGTGCTCTTTGTAATATGGGGGTAAGACTGGTTTAATGGTCATACTGTGGCCAGGACAGGGACAGTATATGTCCAGTTCAACTAAAATGGTGGTTGAAAGACTCCTTTTTCTGGGCACTTTTTAAAACTGTGGGGTCAGAAGGCCAGTTTAAATGGTCATTCTGCGGGTACAGGACGATTTTGTTAGTGTCCAGATCAACTAAAATGGTGGTTGAAAAAGACTCCTTTTTGCCGGCACTTTTTATATCTTGGGGGTCATGCAGGTTTTGGGGCTCATGCTACGTTCCAGGACAGGGATATACAATGTCACCAGTCAAGTCAACATGATGGTTTCAAAATCATACTGCTTCTAGGCACTTTTTAATTTGTGGGGTGATGCCAGGTTTAAGGGTCGGCTGTAGGTTACAAGACAGGGATAGTGAATGGCTCTGTAGTCTTTTTTTCTGTGACCTTTTCTAAACCTAGTTGTGTTGCCTAAGATTGTAGCACGTATCCATTTGACTGTTGTGGATGTTAATTTCAGCTTCTCCAGCCTTGTTTGGGTTGTAATAATGAAGGTGTTGTTGCTCTCCATAGACTTTAATGGTAATCGCTCATAATCGATGCTCACTGTCGAAAAACCTTATCGTATAGCGGCCGGACTATCGACTATCCGCTGATCTCGATAGCCATACGTAATCGCTCAACACTACTGTGACAACATTGTGCTTTAAGATAGTAAGAAATTTTGGTCCAAAAGAGTCCTTGTTTATTTGTGAAAAATATCAAGATCATGAAAAATTTTAAAAATTTACCATTTTCAAACTTCAAAAATTTCTGTGTGTAAGACAGATAGTTATTCCACTCAAAATAGCTTACAACTAGCATCAACTAGCATCAACCAGATGTCTACTGTAGGTTGGCATCTTTTTTTTAAATGTCTTTTTTTATATATCATTAGAGGGCTTAGAAATTTAGTAGTAATTTTAAAATTTTCAAGAAAATTTGCAATATACATTTTTTTAGGGATCAGTCCAGTTCTAACATGATTTTGATTGGCCTGTATGTTAGATACCCCATAATGACTTCATCTAAGAAATTACACCCCTTAAAGTATTCAAAACAGCATTTAGGAAGTTTATTAACCCATTAGGTGTTTCACAGGAACTAAAGCAAAGTGGAGAAGAAATTTCAAAATGTCCCTTTTTTTTGCAGATTTTCAATTTTTATCCATTATTCACAAGAACACGGTAGATGTGATCAGGGAAATGCAACTTAATATTGATTCCCCAGACTGTGCCATTTTCAGAGATATCCCATATGTGGGCCTAGTGTGCGATTTGGCTCAACCACGAGCCCAGAGTAGGAGGAAACCTACTGGATCTTGGGTTCTCATTTTCATTACGATTTTATTTAGGGGCATTTCGGTTTGCAGACGCCCTAAGGTGTTAAAATTTAATAAACACCCCTAAAAAGACCTCATATTGGAAACTACACCCCTTAAGGAATATATCCAGGGGTGCAGTAAGTATATAGACCCCACAGATTTTTTTAGTGTTAAGCTGTGAAAATTAAAAATATTATTTTTTTCCCAACAAACTGAAATTTTAGCTAAAAATGTTTCTTTTTTTAAAAGGAGTCTGGAAAAAAAGCACCCAAAATGTTGTCATGCAATTTCTTCCAAGTTCGGCAATACCCTACATGTGGGTGTAAACTGCTTTTTGGGCGCATGGCAGGGGGTACAAGGGAGGGAGTGCTATTTGGCTTTTGGAACGCAGATTTTGGTGGGGCCATGTCGCATTTGCAAAGTTCCCAAAGTAGCAGAACAGGTGAAACCTTCCAGAAGTTTCCCCATTTTGGATTCAACACACCACAGGGATCTCATCTAGGGGCGTACTGTACATTTTGGGCACACAGGTGTTCCATAGTTTTTTTTCAGTATTGGGCTATGAAAATGGGGGGGGGGGGGAAAGCAGTTCCGCCATTGTTTTTTGGGCTTCATTCTTGCAATGTTCGCCGTACGGGATAAAAAACAGGATAACTTTACTATGTGGTCGGTACAATTACAATGATATAAATTTTATGTAGTTTTTTTTATGTTTTATTACTTTTACACAATAGAAATAGGTCTATAAAAAATTGCGTTTTTATGTTGTCTTATTCTGACAACCATAGCTTTTTTATTTTTCTGTATACGGAGCTGATTATGGGCTTGTTTTTTGTGGGATGAGTTGTCGTTTTTATTAGTACCATTATGGGGGGCATATGATGCTTTGATCACTTTTTATTAAGGTTTTTGTGGGGCATTTTGAACAAAATACAACATTCCTGGTAGTGTTTTTTATAAAAATTTTATAATAAAATAAGTTCTTGTCGCTGTACGAATCCATAACTTTGAAGAGATGTTTTTAACTCTGTAGCTGCTGGAGAGCAGTGAGGTAACCCGATAAGCGTTTTTAAGTGTGTTTTTGGATCAGATCCCTTCCCTCCGATTTCCTTTTTCTTTTTTGATTATTCAGGAAGGCGGTGGCAGCGTATATATTTTTGGGGTGCTGGAACTGTCTTGGGGTGGGATTTTTGCTGATTTACCACCTGAATGAGAGGTGAGTGCAAAGCGGAAATAATAATTTCATTATGATACAGAAAGTTATGGCACAAAAACTTGTCAGCTTTTTCCATGCTATTCAATGGCTTGTGTTGTGTTCAAAGATTAGATAACATGGTACAGTAAGTTATCACTGCCAAATAAACATTGCTACATTCAGCAGCAAACACAAGCCAACACAGGTAAAAAATACCTAGAATGGACACAGAGGCTTTCCTTTATAGAGCACACCCTTGATTTTCGGTGTCCAGGCAGCGACAATTTTGAGTATTGCAAAGAATGTCCAAATGAAATAAGCCCTTAAAGGGGTTTTGCCAAGAAGTGAGTTCCTTACCTCTTATCTGCTCAGGAGAGAAGATAAACTCAGCATGCAGTGTCATAGTGGGGAGAGGGTGAGCAGAGAGCGAGGAAGCAGGGAGCATCTGCAATGGTCACTCAAATAATTACATTACAACCAGTGGATTCTCCATTACGGGCAGATAGCTCATACACTGCACTTTTCTCCCCAGTCCCCCCAAAAAGTTTCGGTTCTGTTCCCTGTCATTAGATAGGAAGTGCAAACACGCAAGCGCAGCCAGATCAGCTCCTGTCAGTGTCCTGGTCGTGTCTATTGTAAACTGTCAGGAAACTAAGGGGGACTGAGCAATGCTGTAGCTCTCACAGGCTTCACTTTTTGTAATTACATATATTTAAAAAAGTGATTAAATACCCATTTTGGGTACATTACATTACATCGTGGCAAAATCCCTCTAAATAGAATTTAGTTAACCACTTAAGTGTTTTTGTTTTTTTCACCACGTTCATTTTTTAATCCTCGCCTTCCAAGAACCATAACTTTTTTAGTTTTCCATTTACATATCATCAGGAGAGATAGAACAGATCTGTAGCTATAGTTACCAGTGCTAGCAGCCTATCAGGAGAGATTGAACAGGTCTGTAGCTATAGCAACCTGAGGAGATGATGCAGCCCATACAAGAGGGGATATCTAGGAATAGGTAGGACACTGTTAATGGACACATATTGCAAAGTGACTTATTTTTGCTCGATCTTTAACATAAGAAGCAGCAATCCTTGTAGTGAGACAACCCCTTTAAGGAAGGAGAAGGCCTAAAGTACAAAACAAAACAAAAGATGTGTTACCTCATGGACCATGCCCATTGGGCTCATAGTGACACAATTCAAGGTTCATAGTCCTACCTCTATCTAGACTCTCTTTTTTCATAAACTCATTATAAAAACTTGATGAGTCCATATTGCGGTTAAAGTGAACATTGAAGTCTGTGACAAAAGAGATGAATCTCTATAAAGAACAAACAATTGAAAGAAACTACTTCTAAAAGAACATTTGGAACAATAAAAATCACTCTGAGCCATCGATCAAGTCATCATTAACATCAACCGTAAAGTCTTGAAATTGTCAAGTAAATTGTTCAACCTCTAAAACTTCCGATTTATTCTGATTGATATCAATGACGAGTTAAAAAGGAAAAAATCTTCGAGACAAGAATTTCTATTTATCTCAAGGTCAAAGGCAGTAACATGATAATCATTTTCTCATACCCCATAACATCAATAGCTAGTATGGGTCTCTTCTTTTGCAATCAAAAGTAAGTGAACCCTTTGGAATTACCTGGATTTCACAATTATAGTCACAGTTATAGAGAAACACAATCTAACTTGATTAATAACACAAAACACCCGGGGCCTTATATATCAAAACTGTCTAGCAGGAACATTGTCTTTGTTGGCCATAGCAACCAGTCGGAGCTCATAACAACCTATTAGAGCTCATAGCAACCAATCAGAGCTCATAGCAACCAATCAGAACCCATAGCAACCAATCAGAACTCTTAGCAACCAATCAGAGCCCATAACAACCACTCAGATCTCAGCTTTATTTCTATATGTCTGGAAAAAAAAAAGCTGTGCTTGTTAGTTGCTTGTGCTCTGATTGGTTGCTATGTGCTCTGATTGGGTTGCTGTGGGGTCTGATTGGTCCCTATGGGCTTGATTGTTCTTTGCTTTATTGGTTTTGAGCTCTGATTTGGGGGGTATGGCTTGATTGGGGTGGGCAACAAGACAGTTTTGCTGCTAGACAGTTTTCATACATAAGGCCCTATATGTAAAAATCCACAGGGCAGGGAGAAAAAAAAGTGAACCCTTGAATTTAATAACCTGTAGATTTCCATTTTAACAGCAATTTTAACACCTGTCACAGGTTCTTAAATGTGTGGTTAGTTAGTGTAATTGTCATTATTGTTCATTTTTATCTCCTTGCTCCCCAGAAATGTTTGAGGTTGGATGGCCTATTCGCATCCGGAGAGTTTTGGGGTATGCTGCCAAAATGTGTCTGAACCTAAAATCATTAACTACAACCCCCAAAATAACCCCCTACAGTGACCTTTTTGTGGTAGTTCCCGTGTAACAGGCTTGCAGATGATATTTCCCCCCTACAGTGAACATTTGTGGGGTTACCAGTTACAAGGTTCGCGACTGTAAATACCCTCCATCAGTGACCATATGTGGTAGATACCCGTGAACAGGTCTGCGACTGTTATTATCCACACAGGACCATATAGGGGATATACCAGTGTACACAGGCCTGCAGACTGTTATTACTCCACACATGACCATATATTTGGATATACCAGTTGTAACAGCACGGGGTCGTAGGCAGTATCTTTGGGGGGCAGAACCCCGGGGGATGAAAAGCCTTCTGCCCCGAATGATTAGTCCCCAACTTCTTGCTGCTTTGCAGTGAGAAGTCCCCCCCTCCAGAGCCCAGCCTTCGGGAGCAGGAGGCAGCCCTCCTCTTTGTGCTCCTGTCAGCCCTCCCCCGAGCTACAGCCCCGACAGAAAGGTTCCTGTTGCTTCTGACGGCTCCTGCAGCAGATCGTGGCCCCCCATCCTATGGAACCGAACGAATTTGGGTTTTCCCTAAAGTCTTCCAAAAGCTGCCTAAAGCCGGGCTTCTAAGACCCCGTCCCCCTGCAAAGGTTGGCCCTGAGGCAGGATGGAGGGCATGCCCCACCTCACAGTCTATACTTTATAAGGACCTGGTCACGGGTACAGTATATTGTATATACCCCAAAAAGGGACGTAATAACAAATGAATAGACAGTAAATTTGGACATATGTATTTTACTGTTCCTGTGTGTATATTGCAGTATATATATTTATAAAACCATACCACTTAGGTATACATATATATCACAGAACATATACTTAACAGGGACAGTTATACTCAAAGTAACACCAGATAAGATTTACAGTATATACTACCCCTGTGTGAAGTACATGTGTGATATATATAGTGGTGTAGTGTGTATATAAACATTATATTACTGTAAAATACACACGGAAAAAGTATATAACATGTCCAATATTTACCCGTGTGTTGCATTGTGTTATACTGTCCCTGTGCGTAACAGTGAGGGTGTCCATCTGCAGTGAGATAAATCTGATGTTTAAAGTGGTCAAGCAAGTAAAAAAATGAAAAAAAAAAAACACAAAAAAAAAACATATATAACCTTTTCCCCCTTCAAAAGTTGTCAAAAATTTTTTTAAAAAAAAAATACACATATTTGGCATCACTGTGTGCGTTATAAACCCTGGTATAAAATGTATTTTACCCCCCCAGAACACTGCTCAAAATAAAAAAAAAAAAACATTTTTTTGGGGTTTATCCCCCTGTGCAAGAAATTTAATAAAAGCTACCCAAAAAGTCCCCCTGAGCCTCAGAACAGCACCAATGAAAAAAGATTTGGCTATTAGAAAAAAAAAAAATGGGGAAAAAGCGGTTATTTTGGGTTAACTACATACCCATATACGGATTTTTCAGGCTATAAGAGGGCCTTTTTTGCCCCCAAATTTGGGAAAAAAAATGAGGGGCAAAGCTGTAGGCCATGGGCTGGGAGGGTGGGGTATGTTGTCTGAGAGACCATCGTAAGGGAAATCAAAGCAGAGTTCTGCTGCTGGAAGCTAGCGGGGGTTTTAATTAACCCCTTTATGCATTGGTGTCCTGAACATCTAAAAGGCATGAAGGATGTATAAAGGGGCTCCCGCTGGCCCCCTTTGCGTAGGGGGACAGCGGTGTTCCTTACACTCGCCGCTAAAAAGGGCCCCTGCCCGAATTTTTTGGCCCTAGCAACGCCCCCGGTACACAGACTCGCAGATGTAATTACCTCCACACAGTGCCCAATAGTGGTTATACCAGTGTACACAGGCCTGCAGACTGTATTTAAAAATTACCCAAAAAGT
>JAODAL010062094.1:0-19937 GCA_025379985.1 Phyllomedusa bahiana | reverse complement strand
AATACTGTTTTAGAGAATGGGGTTCCCCTAATGTGTGAGGATTGGGGTATGAAGTGCAAATGCGGGCGTAGGTCCACCCGGTGAAAAAAGCGTGGTGAAAGGCCCCTTAAAAGTATTTACCGGTTTAGGAAGTTTTTAAACCCCTTTAGGTTTATTTCACAAAAATTAAAGCAATGGAGGTAAAATTTCAAAATTTCTATTTTTGCAGTTTTCAATATTTATCATTTTCATGGAATACGGAAAATGTGTTAGGAAAATGAAATTAATTTTTTCCCCCCAGGTCTCCCTTTTTAGAGTTTCCTAGTGGCCATGGCATTATTTGCTCAACCAAAACCCCAAAATGGAGGACCCCCTGTGGTCGGGGGTTTCATTTTCAGAAATTTTTTTTGGGGCGCCATTTCGGTTTTGGGGAGGCCCTTAGGTGCTAAAATTGTAAACCCCCCAAAAAAGCCCCATTTGGAAATACCCCCCCAAAAAGGTACTAAGGTGGTGTGAGATACGCCCCAAAAGTGATTCACAATTTTTTTTAGATTAGGCTGTGAAATGAAAAAAAATTTTTTTCCAATAATCTGCAATTTTAGTTTAAAAAATGTTTTTTTAACAAGGAATAGGAAAAAAGAACCCAAATTTTGTTAAGCATTTAATCAATTGGGAAATACCCTCATGTGGGTGTAAATGCTTTTGGGGCAGGCAGGGCGTAAAAAAAAAAAAAAGGAAGGGAACGTATATGGTTTTTGGGAAGCGTTTTTGGTGGGGATGTGATTTGCAAAGACCAAAAAACCCAAAACAGGTGAAATTCTTCAGAAGTCACCCATTTTGATTCAACCCCCCTATGGTTTATATAGGGGTGTATGTGATTTTGGGCACACGGGTTTCCATGTTTTCTTTAGTTTGGGGGCCTGAAAATGGGGGGAAAAAGCAGTTCACCTTGTTTTTTGGGCTTCAATTTTTACAGCGTTCCCCGTTGCATTTTTTTAAATGATGTATAAACTTTATGGGGGTAGTACAATTCAATGGTAAAAAATTTGATTCGTTTTTTGTGTTTTATTTTTTAAAATAGAAAATAGGTCTATAAAAATTTGGTTTTTATGTTGTTATTTGAATTAATTTTTTATTTTGCTGTGTGCAGGCTGTTTTTGGGCCTTGTTTTTTGGGGGGTAAAATTTGGTGCTTTTAGGGTCCCATTTGGGGTGCATAAAACACTTTTGTTATTTTTTTTAAAGTTTTTGTGAGGCGTTTTGAAAAAATACAGCAATCCTGGTAGTGTTTTTATTTTTATTTTTATAGGGTCACTTGCGTTAGATATGACATGCTGCTTTATCAGCAGGTTTTATTCGATTACGCAAAACCAATTTGTTATTTTTTTTTTTTTTTTATGCTTTTATACAAAAAAAAACTTTTTTTAAACAGGAAAAACCCTTTTTTCATCGCCATAGTTGGGCCATAACTTTTTTTTTTTTGTTTATGGAGCTGGTAAGGCTTGTTTTTGCAGGAGAGTTGAAGTTTTTTTGGTGCATTTTTGGGGGAAAAGATTTTTGATCAGTTTTAAATTGTTTTTTTTGGAAAGGGGGAGTGAAGAAAATATGCAAACTAGTAGTGTTTTTTATTTTTTTTTTTTAACACGTCATTGTGCAGTATTTGGTAATAAAGTTGTTTAAAATGTGGGTCGATACGATTACGGCGATACCCAATTTTTTTAGTTTTTTTTAGTTTAACACTTTAATAAAAAAAGTGTTTTTGTGTGAAAAAGAATATTTATGCATTGTTCTTCTGAGAGCCATAACTTTTTTATTTTTCCATATACAGAGTGTGTAAGGACTTTTATTTGTTAACTGGCGTTTAATTGGTACAAACTTAGCTTTTTTGGAGTTTTTGATCACTTTTTCATTTTATGTGCTCGGATAAACAAAAATCTTAATTCTGGATGTTTTTTTTTTTTTTTCGCGTTCCCCATATGGATGATTATGACAGATTATAGGCAGGTGTTAATGCGGCATACAAATATGGGTACTTTATTTATTTTTATTTTTTTTTGGGGCGTGCCGTTGTAAAGGTGAAAGGGCGGTGTAGTCGGTTTTTTAGTTTATTTTTGGTTGTGTTTTAATTGTTTTTTTTTTCTTTTTCACTTTTTTTTTTTATTTTCTTTTTACTTTTCCCCATAGGGATTGAATGAGAGATCTTTAGATCTCTCATTCAATAGGATAATGCCAGCTTGTGGCTGTGCACGGGTTTCCCTATGGTAATGTCAGTCACGAATCCGGGAGCCAATTCTATGCCCGGCTATTTCAGCACACGGCAGCGCACGAATCCTCCTGATCTTCATTAGTTATTGCGGACCCGATGGTCGCAATGATAGGGTTAACCGCCCCCCCCTTCTGGAGTGATGTGCGGTTGGGCGTTGTGGGATTGTAGTGACCCAGATGAAGAATCCTTGTCCATTAATTTTGTATTCTGTCACAATGTTTCAGTGCAGAAAAGAAATCATAATATTGCAGTCTAAAGTATTCTCTAGGTCGCTCTCTGCTGTTTGGTTCCTTGTTATAACATTTGCCTATGTATAACATGTATATCTGCTGATTGGCTGCATAACCTGTCGTTCAAAATGATGCATAGCTCTCTGACATGTGACCCCTCTGCTACCATGCCAACACAACGGCTGGCCAGAGGCAGTTAGTTGCATTGTTAGTTCTCTGCTCCTCCATCGGGAGGTGTGCGAGGTCTCCGGCAAGTCAGGTGTGTGTTGCTCCCTGCCTCACCTCAGCCATTCTGCTAGGCCCCTAGCCTTCCTCAAACTGTCCTTAATTATCCTACCACCTTAAAGGGACTCCACACAGGGGAATATCCAGTGCTATCAGGAGGGTGCAAGTCCAGTCAGAAAACTTCTGGTAACGGACCATCTGGGAATAGAGGAGTCTCCCGACCTCGGTCATGGGGTCTTCTCCTGGCTTTCAAGTCAGAGATCCCACGCACTTCTATGCGTCAACGCGTGCGGGAAGATAGCTTCAGTCTGTCTCAAAATCCGAGTATTCAAGGAAATCCAGAGTCCTTCAAACCAGAGTCTTTTTCTCAAGCATGTGACTTGGTGTATGAATCCACTCTTCAGGAATAAGGTACTGTAATCAGTTATCTTTCTAAAGTAATAATTACTCCCGGCATCTCAAGTTTACCAGAGTTTGGACACATACTCAGAGATGTTGTTTCATTAGATCAAAGCTGCGCTTTATTACATCATACTCATGTCAAGTCCATTGTTACTGTCATCATACAGAGCTATTGTTTTCTGTTGCATCCAGAGACAAGGGCTCAGATCTAGTTATTGCAGCAAATAAATGCAAGTACAGTTGTTTCCGGAACCTGGCATTGGTCGTCTAGTGACTTGGTGTTCTTGAACTAGGGTCAACGAAAGGAATTTTTTTTGGGCTAAACAGGTCCCTGGGGAAGTTAGCACCATATTATCCTCGTGCCATAACACCGTTTACCCGTGACAACAAACCATTTTAAAGGGGCCACCCCAGGGTTCCGAGTATGCCCAGATTAAAATTTTATTATGTGCAAAATCCTATGTGTATGATATAATTTAATGTGACACTAAAAACTCCACATGTATTTGTAACTGCAGAGAAAAACCTAGAATGCGTTTTCCCCTTTGCAGCAATACAATATGTGTCCAGCTGTGACAAAATGTTTTCATATAGACAATGAAATTGAAGACAACATAACACAAAGACCAGGTAAAATAATATTAATAGTAACAAACCATAGGGAAAGTCTTAACCCCTTAACGACCAAGCCTTTTTTTCCCCTCATGTTCATTTGTTCCTTCCAATCGTCATATCTTTTTATTTTTCTATCTACATAGTTGTTTGAGGGCTTGTATTTTGCAGGATAAGATGTTTTTACTTTTTATTTGGTTGCCATTGATTGTACCATATAATGTATTGGGAAACCCCCCAAAAAATTCTAAGTTGGATGAAATGAGAAAAAACCCCCATCATTGTGTCATTTTTGAAGGGGTTTTATTTTCATGGAGTTCACTTTTCAGTATTCTTTAGGTTAGTATAATTAAGTGGTAAAAATATATGTTTTCATCATGGTTTAGTGCTTTAAAAAAATAAAAACATTTTCTGCTTTTTAACTTTGTGCAGAAGTGCTATTTTCTGCAACCAACAACCTTTTTATTTTTCTACCTATGGACCTCAAGGAGGGATAATTTTTTGCAAGCTGAACTGTAGATTTTATTGGTACCATTTTGGGGTACATGCGACATGTTTCTACACGTTGATCATTTTCTATTCCAATTTTCTGGGGATGTGAAATGAAAAAAAAAAAAATGGCATTGGAAAATATTATTGTCTTCTGTTGTGTTACTAGTGTTGAGCGATTTATTATCACAAAGTTGAAATTCGGCACGGTATTTTAAGGTTGATCAGGATTTTGTCGATCATGTGATAATTTAGGTTAAAAAATCTAGTTGGCATAATCTATTAATATCGTGTCCATTTTCGGGCACGTTCCTGTCATTTTGGCGGCCGCAAAGTTCAGCTGTACAGGAATTAGGCAGGGTGGAGATTGTGTGTGCGACGGTCATGACTGGGGATTGTTGTATGGTTTGCGATTGGGCTGGAAAAAATCAACATGACCTAGTGTTTTACATAGTGGCAGGCCCTTCTGTTCTGCCTCAGTGTGATTGGATATGTCAGCGTCTCCTTAGCAGGTAGGACTTGCGCTCTGTCCTCTGTCCATACAGCTCAGCAAAACGCTCAGCAAAATTATTCCTATATTAGTTCACAGAGACGCTCTACTTTTAGCTGTGAAATTCCTTAGAACTTAGTTAGCATCAGGATATTGCAGTTTTAGGTGTTAGGCAGAGAAATTTTTAAAGGAGCGGTTTCTACCGCTGTTAAAAGTCACGGGGAGGGAAGCGGGGTGTGAGGGGCGGGTACGGGCTCGAAACATGCAGACCAAGCTCTTTTTAAGAATAATGGGATTTTGTTCACCCAACTTAGTGTAGACATTGCATCTGCAAAGTGTAGCTTTATTATTTCTATTTGAAAATATTACTTGGATATTGGGCAGCCTGAAACTTATATTAGGATACAGGGATCTTTTTCTAGTAACGGCAGGTCTTTTTGTTAGGTGCAAAACTCCACTTTTATTATCAGTATTAATTTAAGATAGGTGTTTCGTTTTTCAATTGTTGCCCAGTCCAGCTTTGTTGATATAGCCACCTTGCAGTTATAATTTGAATCCAGCATTTTGTAGTCCCACAGGTGATAGGTGCAAAAATACCTTCTTATTTATCCGTATACAATTTCAGATATGTGTTTTTTTCACTTTGTGGCGCAGGCCAGCTTGTTAACATTGTGCAGTTAAATTTGAAAATCCTGCAAACTGTTGTAGGTCACCACAGGTGTACTGATTAGGTGCCAAAAATACCGTTTATGTCTCCGTTATACAATTTCGAGACAGGTGGTTTTCTTTTCACTTTTGGTCAGTCAAGCTTTGTTTGAGTAGAGGTAACTTGACTTTAAATTTGAATCCAGCTATTTTGTAGTCACCACAGGTGAATTGATAGGTGGCAAACAATACCCTTTTAATTATCACACGTATACATTTCAGATACGTGGATTTTTCACTTTGGCACATGGCCAGCTTTGTTGATGAGGAGGCCACCCTTGCAGTTTAAATTTTGAATACACAAAATTTTGAAGTCACCACAGTTGTATTGATCGGTGGCCAAAATACCTTTTTATTATCCGTATACATTTAGATAGGTGTTTTTTTCACTTTTTGGTCAGCAAGCTTTGTTGATAGGAAGGTACATTGCACTTATAATATTGATCCAGCAATTTTGTAAGTCACCACAGGTGAATTGATAAGTGGCAAAAAATACCTGTTTTTATTATCGTATACAGTTTCACATAGTGTTTTTTTCACTTTTTTCGGTCAATCAAGCTTTGATTGATAGAGGTACCTCGCACTTAAATTTCAATCAGCGCAATTTTGTTTTGATTTTAGGGATTTGAGAAGTAGCTGTGAATTTGCCGTCTTTTTAATAAGAGACTCTTTCACATCTTCTTTCCTATACCTTCTCAAATTTTTATCTTTCTGAACATGGAGCGAAAATTTCAGGGTGGTAAGCGAGCAAAGAGGGGTGTGGAGGACATGGAGGTAGAGGTCGAGAGGAAGGTGCTCCTTCAGTGCTGGCGGACAAGAGCCAATGCCAGCCGGATCGTCGGTTGCTAGGAACGTCAGGGCCTGTCATCGCTGGGTCAGGGGGCCCTGGGAATATCAGTAACGAAAACAGCGTCGCCAATCTGTTCTTCATTGGTTAATGCAACCTGCATCCAGCAATCTTACCTCCTCGTACTCCCCAGTCCCCGGCACAAAATTGTGTCATCAGATCCATCTGCATGCCGTCCAACATGAAGCCGAAGGCAGCCCCAAATGTCAACTGTGTGTGTGTACCCACCACTGTGGATAATCCTCATTTTATGGAAAGGACCTCTTTGATGGACTCACAAAATGCTGGTTGGGGTCAGAAGGCTTGTTAAAAGAATCAAGAGGCAAAAGTAGGATGCATTTTGTCTGTGTTCTTGAAGCCCAGTTACTGATGCCATCGGAGGAGAATAAGGAAAGCCCGGTCAATCGGTAAAAAATCCCGGCGTGGTCGGCGCAATGCCTTTGCAGTTGCCACTGCTTGTAGCTCCGCGAGCTTCCTGATGCAGTATAAGTTAGGGAACTACCAATTCACCTGTGTTGTTTGATGATGATGATGACGACTCGCTACATTGCGGATCCTTCGTGGTCTTTTCCGCAGGAATTTGCTTGCGATGCGCTTCATAATGGGACTGGGAGGATAGGACGATGGGGTAGTGTCAATACTGGTTCCCGCCTCAAAAAAGAGGAGAGGGCGGTTGCAGAAGGTTCACTGATTGGATTCCGCAGCCATCGTGTCAAAAAGGTCCAGGACCTTTTTTTTTTTTTTTTTTCTAAGCCTGTGGCCTTCTTTGAGCAATCCTCTGATTCACCCTAGCGATGTCATATGCTCGCCTTTGCGTAAACGCAGTTAAGAATCTTAGGTGTTTAACCACCACCAAAACATGTCTAGTCACCCCATTTTGCAGCGAATGCATGTGTTGAAATGGAGGGCAATGTTTGGGCCAAAAAAGGCCAGACTGAAAGGGCTTCCCAAACAACTGTCACACCCTCTGTCTCCGCCTCCTCCTCCTCCTTCCGCCCCACCAAGGTTCTCAGCTGCCATGTCTCTCAGAGTCTATGATAGGATTCAGGCCTCCACTTCAGCCTCCGCACCGTCGCCGAGTTACCCCCTAGGCACCACCAGCAGGAACCCATCACTACCCTTCTCCTCCCGTCACAGTTTGAAGGACCTGCAGCGTACAGCGGCCAGTCTAGCAGTGTCAGACATCTGTCTTAGGTTTGGGGAGCAGAAGGAAAACGGTCTTTAACCCATTTCGCATTCCAAAGCAAAACTGAATGTCGGGCCATTGCAAGGACTTTTTGTGGCCTTGGAAATGTTGCTTTCCGTTGGTTGGACACAGATGGGTTCTGCCACGTCATTGTGTCCTTGCCTGCCCCCTAATACAAGAGTGCCGAGCAGCAATTTCTTTGAAAAAGCCGGTCCACTGCCCTGGACAGCCACGTTGTCATTAAAATTCATAGTCGCGTTGTACTGCAATCTGTGTCCGGAAAAGTCCATCCTCACCACCGACACATGTGGAATAGTAAGCACCAGCGCAAGGCGGCTATATCTGTCTGTGACAGCTTCGTGAATGGTTGGCTGGTGGTGGATGTCTTCTGGGGGATGGGAAGGTGGCTCTTCAGGCTTCGGCGCTCACGGCTCTTTCAAAACCGCAGGGATGGTGCAGGGGCCTCTTTCGCCCCAAGGTCTCTGGTGGCATCACGGGGCCCAGAGAAAACGCCAGGCCGTGTTGAAATTAATCTGTCTTGTGGATAGTCCGTCCACACAACTTGGTCACAAGAACCTTGTTGTGCCTGGCAAGGTTGGGTGTGCGAGTAACGGGCATAAAATCTGGCTGGCCGCCCTTAAGATTCGGAAGGCTGGAGCACATCCCTTGCCATGGCACATGTCATGAACCTCATCGTCCAGAAATTTCTAAAGCGCTACCCGGTGTCTGGGTTGCTGTTGCTGAAGAAGGCTCGAGGTTCTGAGTTAGCAACTTCACCGGTTCCACCCTGTTCGTCCCGCTGGCTGCGTTTGCAGATCAGCTCGGCCTCCCCCTGCAACCATTCTCATTGTTGACGTGGCAATCATGCTGGAATTCCACCTCCACATTGGCTCTGCAGCGAATTGTGGTAGAGCGCAAATGCTAATTACGCAGTACGAAGTGACACGTGGGCCTGACAAAGCCAGTGGTGCGGACCTCGGGTGTGTTTGAGCCAACCGAGAGTGGAGGCAGGTGAGAGAGCTCTTGCGACCGCAGCTGTTGCCAGTTTTTGAAGGGAAAGCCACGCCAAATATGGTTCAGTGCGGACGTATTCCCTTGTCTTGATATGAGCATTTGTGGTGAACTTAGTTCTTGGAACGTGAATGGTTGGGACAGCTGGAAAACATAGGTCCCCGCCAGCGACAGAGGAGACGTGACACAGATGGGACAAGGTAGCCTTTCTCTCCGTCAGAATGCCACAAGGGCCCGACAGTTGGTCTCAATTTTATCGGTCTTTAATTAGGCAGTGGTTCCGGGTCGCAGGGTTGTGCAAGGGTGGCGCCTCAGCTCTCAGGGTGTATCATCTTGAGGTCAAGTCAGGGCTGTGGTTGAATGCTGTGTCCGGGAGGAAGGGGAGGTGCGGGAGGAGGTATTCCTAGACATAGACTTTACGCGACGGTCCTCTGCCTTGTGAAAAGAGGTGTGTGCCGCGCGAATTTGAGGCGGGAGGAGGAAAGATGAGGAAGATCTGTTTGGGCAAGTGTCGTCCTTGTACCAGAGGCTGTGGGAAATCAAGGCTCCGCATCTTTCTTCACATGAGTGACTTGGAGCTCCATTTCCTCCAACATGATTCCTCGGCATTAAGGCCATCAAATGAACAGTACAGTTACTGGGTGGGGCCACCCTATCTGGAGTCCTGCGGTACAAATACAAAATCTCAGCATCTTTCCTTACCCACCCAAATAGAGGAGTAAGAAAGGGAAGACCTTGCTGATTGATCAACTGTGAGACATTGTTGCGTCTGGGCTTCATCGTTACTGTTCAAATGTCCGGTGGATACATACTGCCCAGCGGACGTGACAGGCAGCAGGAGTGGCCAAGTAAGCTCGTTAGTAGCTAAGCAGCAGCAGCAGGCTAGGGCAGTGGTGGCAAGAAGCGCCTAATGGGTGACCTGTTCGGCAAATATTTATTTACCACTTCACAAACTGCATGCAATGCGGGCACACGCAATACAACACTCAGAGACAGCTTTAGATAGAATTCATGGTGCACGACGTTATTCTGTGTCTCCAACAGCCGATTGTTTTTGATATTGTTCCGGACCAGAATAGACTTGTCAGGGTATCCAAAAAATGGGAAATGGGCCCGAGCTTCGCTTCGTCACGCCATAGAAGTGTTAGTCTTGCCAGCAGCAGCGTCATATCTGAGCGGACCTTCAGCACGCTGGAGGAGTCTTATTACTGGGAAAACGCTCCTGTGCTTTCCACAGATAATGTGTGTGCGTTTGTCTGGTTTCAGCAAGATGAATCAGGCAGTGGATATCTGGTGATGTTGTGGCCCCAATTGCCTGAGGGTGTCACCGATTAGTTGGCCGGTCAACTTCACTGTTCCTCTGATGCATAACAGAAATGGTCCTTCTGAAAAATGTTTTTTAAAAAATGATTATTTACTTACTGCTAATTTTTATTCTCAGTTCCCAACAGTTCATTTTGCTTGTTATGCGGTTAGGAGATGAAAAAAGACACCAAGGTTTCATGACAAAACCTTATTCCATTTACTCACTTCAGTCTTTTGAATTTTTTCGCAATTGTCAATGGTTATGGGGTTCATGTGTTTGCCTCCACAATTTTTAACAGTGGCTGAGAAAGTAATGTTTTTGATAATTTTTTGTGGTCATGGGAGCTGTTGAGGTAGCAGCAATTATCATCGGTGGGGTCTTTGGAACAGATAATGTGGCTTCTAGAGTGGCATGTTTCTCCCTCACAACTTTTTAAACAGTGGCTGGAAGAATTCATTTTTATAATTTTTTGTGGGTCATGGTTGTGAGGAGGACAGCATAATAATTCGTGGTACTTTGAACAGAAATGTGGCTTCTAAGTGGCATTTCTCCTCACAATTATTAACAGTGGCTGAGAGTCAAATTTTTATAATTTTTGTGGGTCATGCTGCTTTGAAATGCAGCACATACTACAGGTCCTATTCTAAAAAAATGTGGTTTCTAATAGACATTTGTTCTTCACAATTTGTCAAAAAAGTTGGCTCATAGGGTAGTGTGAGCGATTTTTATCGACAAAGTTGAAAATCGGTGAAGGTTTTATATGCGTGAATTGAAATTTCGACAGGGATCATGCGATAATTAAGGTTAAAATCTGTGCATCATCTATTAAGATCGACGCCTTTTTTCGGCGCTTCCTGTTAATTTTGGCGGCCAGCAAATCAGATTAACAGAAATAGGTAGCTGGGTGAGATGTGTGTGCGACGTCGATGACTTGGTGATGTGTTATGGTTGCGATTGGTGGAAAATCACAATGGACTAGGTTTTAAAGTTTCAGAAACAGGTTTCTGTTTCAAGCCTCAGCGAGTCTTCTCAGCGTCTCATAGGAATGGACCTGATGCTCTGCATAGATGGCCAAATAAGCTCAGACGACAATTAGTCTATTTCCTGCACCAGAGAAACCTCTTACTATTTAAGGCTGTGATCCTGTCCAATTATAGTTAGATTAGAGTTTGAACTATAGTTTATGTAGTGAGCTAGAGAATTGTAAAGGAGATATCTACCGCTGTAAATTCAGCCGGTGGGAGCGGAGGGGGGGCCCGCGGGCGAAACACAGACGATGCTCTATCTATATAAGAACATGGATAAAAGTTCCCAAGACTTAGTGTAGGAAATTTCTGGTAGTGGAATATTGCTTTATCTATTAACAGTTTGCTATTGAAATATTTCCTGGATATTGGGCTGTCTGAACTTTATATTGGATACACTTATTTCTAGTAACTGCAGGTCTCTTTGTTAGGCTGTAAAACCTCCACTTTTTTATTATAGATATACTCCATTTCAGATAGTTGTTAAATTTTCATTTTTACCCATTAACACCTGTGACTGTTGATATATCCACCTTGCAGTTAAATTACCAATCCAGCAATCTGTAGTTCAGCATAGGTTGTTTGTTGCAAAACTATTACTGTATCGTACGGAAAACATCACACGTTACGTGTTTTTTGACTTTTGCGCATCCAGCAGTTGTTCATTGACGCAGCATCTACGTAAATCTAAAAAAACACGCCAATCTATATTCAACACAGGTGAATTGAAAGTGGTGCAAGAAAAAATATCGTTGTATTGATACAAAAACCTAATCTGTTTTGTGTGTTTTGACTTTTGCAACCATGTCCAGAATTGTTCATTGAAGCAGCATTTACGTTAAAAAAAATCTTAAAAACAGCAATTCTATTATTCACCACAGGTGAATTTGAAAGGTGCTAAGAAATACCCGTTTATTATACAAAAAACATAACAGATTACATGTTTTTTTGACTTTTGCGCACCCGGCTTGTTCATTGACGCAGCATCTACGTTAAATCTTAATAACAGCAATTATATATTCGACCAAGGTTGAATTGAAAGGTGCAAAAAAATACGTTTATTATACCTAAAACATAACAGTTACGTGTTTTTTGACTTTTGCGCACCCAGCCATTGGTTCATTGACGGCAGCATTCTATGTAAATCATTAAAACAGGCGAATTCTATATTCACCAAAGGTTAATTGAAAAGGTGCAAAAAAAGAATTACCCGTTTAATTATATCAGAAAACATAAACAGTTACGTTGTTTTTTTGATTTTGCACACCCAGCATTGTTCATTGAGCAGCATCTACGTAATCTTAAAACTGCAATTATATATTCACCTCACAGGTGAAATTGAAAAGGTGCAAAAAAAAGTATCGTGTTATGTATACTAAAACATGAACAGTTAGTGTTTTTGACTTTTGCCACACCACAGGTATTGTTCCATTGACGCAGCATCTACGTAAAATTGTTAAAAACAGGCAATTTCGTATAAGTCACCACAGGTGAATTTGAAAGGTGCAAAAAAATGTCCTGTGTATTATACGAAAAACTTAAAACAGATACAGACATCAAGACAGGAATCTTTCCCGGGCACTTATTTAAGTATGGGGGTCAGGACAGGGTTTATATGGTATTCTCGCGGTCAGGACGGGAATAGTCAATGTCAGTGCAGAACTAAAAATGGTGGTTGAAAGACTCCTTTTTGCGGCCAATTTTTAAAATCTGGGGTCATGCAGGGTTGGGGCTCATGCTTGCTATTCTGGGACAGGGATATTTCAATGTCCAGTTCAAGTAACATGATGGTTCAAATCATAACTGCCTTCTGGCACTTTTTAAATTTGTGGGTGATTGCAGGTTTAAGGGTCAGGCTGTGGTTTACCCCATGGGGACAGGGATAGTGAATGGTCTGTGACTTTTTTTTCTGTGACTTTTATAACCTAAGTTTGTGTTGCCTAAGGATGTAGGCACGTATCACTTTGACTGTTTTGTGGATGGTTAATTTAGCTTCTCCAGGCCTTGTTTGGGTGTAATATATGAGAAGGTGTTGTTGCTCTCCCATAGACTTTTAATGGTCATCGCTCATAATCAACGCTCTTATCGAAAAAACCTTATCAGATAGCGGGGCCGGACTATCGACTAACGAATCGATCTCGAGTAGCCAGGCAATAGCTCAACACTACTCGAAGGGTCATGTTTGAATTTTTGGGGGCATTTTGTGTGACATGCAGCTATACTTCAGGTCCTATTATAAAAAAGAATGTTTTTCTAACATTCATTTGTTCTTCAACTAATTGTCAAAAGTGGCTCGCATGGGTCATGTTTTGAATTTTTGGGGCATTTGTGTGCAAGCTAGAACTACAGAGCGCCTATTGTAAAAAATGTGGTTTCAACAGGAGATTTGTTCTTCACAATTGTCAAGAGTGGGTCAAAGGGTGTTGGTTGCTGTTCAGGAAACAGGAAAGTAGGTAGGGACATGTTTAATGCGACACATATTGCAGAATGACTTGTCTTTTGGCAAAGATTCTTATTAACATAAGCTATCAATCCCTGTATGGGACAACCCTACGTTGATAAATTGCAGATTAAAAAAAAGAGATAAACAAAAGGACGAAGAGTTGGATTACATTCCAGTATTTTAGAAAGAGAAGATGTGTTGTTTCTAGATTAAAAGTACTCAAAAAATTGACATGTACAAAATAGCTGGTAAAAAAAATTCGTCTGATATTGTACAAGGGAAGGGATACAGGAAGACTAATTGACAGAGAGTAGGATTAGATACAGAGGAACATGGGAATATGGAGCACGGGACCTCAGTGAAGAAAGATATCAGAGGATATTAGTTTCCTTCCAGCGAATAGTAGAGAGTAAAAGATGAGAAAAAAGATGCCGGAAAAAAGGGGCTAACCTGCGGTGGGAAACAGGAGCTAGATTAAGCCGAGTATTTCAGAGTGAAGCTAAATTGGTCCGCTCAACTCATGGAAGTGGGCAAGCGGTACCCAGGTCTTGACTGTTACTGAGGGAAAGGCTGGAGGTCATTACCCTCACCACTTGTCCGCGAGTCCGCACTCTGCTTTCAGCACGAATGTTACGGTTTCTGCGTCAATGGAGCATTTTTACCGATGTTATAGAATAGTCGGATAGCCAGCCTGAGGCCTTCTCACACGCACGCCACTGTAACTCGATCGCTGGGACTGGCTGAAAAACCTAGCGTGGTTAATAGATGACACTACGCTGAGCCTGGGCTAAACTCATCCCACCCACTGTAAGGAGACCTGGCTGCTGGAACTCCTTGTTAAACATAGGATGGACTGACGGGCAGCACTGGACCTACCTTAGGGCAATCAGGAGAGCTTTCAGATTTCTCTAAAAAAATAGATTTGGAAAGAAAGGTGATTTCTGTAGAGTTTAAAGTGTGTCAGAAAGGGAGGGATGGATAGCTCAGAAATGTGCACGAAGTTGAGGCTTAAAAGTTTTCTGGGCTGGGTGAGTAATTGGGTCGCATGCTCAGATTGATCTCCAGGGGTGTGTCCTCCTAATCATGAAGAAGGATTTGGAGAAAAATGAAACCCATGGGAATTGATTGGCGATTCACTCTCAGAAGCCACGGGAGGGCAATTGTCTTCTCAATAAGAAGTGATTTTTGGGAATGATATAGGGACATTTGTATTACTTAATGGGGTTGTGTGGACGAATTAAACACATCTACCGTGTAAAAAAAATACCTTTAAAAGCTGCTAAAGGGGGGGGTGTTGTCGTTGTATGATATCACACTTGAAAAAAAGCAAAATGATGTAAAAATTAAAAATATAAGATAAAATCTGTTCCCTAAATAAATGCTGTAAACAAATGTCAGTTTCCAAAAAATATTCTAAATGAAAGTCACTGTACAAAATGAGCATAGTGGCCATAGTTATGTGATCTGTGGATCAAAAAGGTTTAAAGGGTCAATGCTTGTGGCCGCGACAGATATAGTCTAATGTCCAGTTCAACTAAAATCGGTGGTCAAAGACTCCTTTTTCCGGCACTTTTAATCTGGGGGTCATGCAGGTTTGGGGATTCGGCGTGGCCCAGGACAGGTATAGTCAATGTCCAGTTCAATAAAAGTTGGTTCAAAAGACTCCTTTTTCAGTCACTTTTTAATCTGTGGTTCAGGACCGGTTTAATGGTCAATTCTGCGGTACAGGACAAATATAGTCTTATGTCCAGTTCAACTAAAATGGTGTGTTAAAGACTCCTTTTTGTGGCACTTTTGATAGATCTGGAGATCAGGACCATTTGAATGGTCATTGCTGCGGTACAGGACAGTATAGTCAATAGCCAGTTAACTTAAAAATGGTAGAGTTGCAAAGAGACTCTTTAGATTCCTAGATCACTTTTAAATGCTGGGGGTTCATGCAGGTTTGGGGCTCATGCTGTGGGCCCAGGACAGGTATAGTCAATGTTCCAGTTCGACTAAAATGGTGGAGTCAAAGGACTACTTTACCCGGCACTTTTTAAATGTATGGGGGTCTAAGAGCAGGGGGGCTCATGCTGTGGTCCAGGAAAAGGTATTAGTCAAAAGTGTCCAGTTCAACTAAAATGGTGGTTCAAGAACTATTTTTCCGGCACTTTTTAAATCTGGGTGTCAGGCAGGGTTTGGGGCTCATGCTGCGTTTCGCCCCCTTTATCCAGGGGACAGGGATATTAATGTCCCAGTTCAAGTAAAAAAATGTATGGTTCAAATCATACTGCACTTCTGGCACTTTTTATTTGTGGGTGACTGCAGGTTAAGGGTCATGCTGTGGTACTTAGGGACGAGGATAGTGAATGTCTGTGACTTTTTTTGAGTCTGTGAGTTTTAATAACCTAAGTGTGTGCCTAAAGAAGTGTGAAGCAGTGTATCATTTGACTGGTTGTGGATGTTAAATTCCCAGCTTCTCTGCCTGTTTGGGTGTAAGAATATAGAAGGTTGTTGTTCCTGTACTCCAATAAGGACTTTAATTAGACTCGCGATAATCTAAGTATTCGACATATCGGAAACAATCGTCTTGTAATTGCCCGATTATCGACTATCGACCCGTTGTCGATAACGGTTCAACGTTAATCGCTCATCACTAGAGTTTACTGTACCGGTAAAATTATTGGGTTATATTTTAACATATTGGACTTTTACTGAAGCAGTGATACTCGAATAATGAGTATGATTTTAAGCCCTTGCCGCCAATTGGACATAGAAACTATTGTCCTAGCGGGAAGTACGGTTCCCGCAAATGGCCTTTCGGGAACGATCCTTTCAGATGAATGAGGCTCACATAAGCGAGCCCTGTAACGATTGCGACATGGGTCCAGCAGTAAAATATCATGCACGCAGACAACCCGCATTTGATTAACCCTTGGCTGTCACGATTCTATCATGATCTCCAACGAGCGATAAAAGATACTCTAGAGTAACTCCTCCTGTGGTTATAGTGGTGCAAATCCAGCATCAACCATAGTGCCGCTGTTGTTGTCGGTACTGACAGCCCGGAAGTGTATTGTATAACATTCTGGACTGTCTGTGAACGTCACCATGCTTGCAAATACATGTGTAGGGGACATTGCCGGTATGGTGACTGGACAGTTCCTAGTAGAGGCAATATTCAGCAACGAATGCTAGTGCACTGAGTCTCTACTAATGTATCATAGTGGATCTGAGATGATGATACAAATTCCGTATGGGGAAAAGTTAAAAAAAAGAGTGAAAAGTAGAAGAAAAAAAGTAAGAACACAGATAAACCCAAACAATAAAAATAATATAAGAGACACCGCCATTTTCCTCTTTACAAACGGCCAATCATCCCAAAAAAAAGATAAAAAGATAAATAATCATAATTTGGAAATATCTCCACGTAGCGTTTTATGACCTGCCTCTATAGAAATCTGCTTAGCTGTTTTATGGTTCATCCCGCTCAGCAGTATATAATGGAATTAAAAGCGATTAAAAACTCGTCAAATTGGTTCCAATTAAAATGTCAGTTCAACCTGCAAAAAAAAAAAAAACCTTTAGGCCATGTTCACACGGCTTATTTGGGCGCAGATTGGAGCCGTACGGCGTGCCATATTTGTGCTGCAGTACAGCTCCAATCCGTGGATCACTCAGGAGTCATTATGGTAAAACAGTCCTCCACAGGTCTCAGAGAACAGACTGAATGGATTTCCGTGATCTTTACTTCCCGCCTCGGCGAATCTCCGGCCCGCGGGGGAGAGGAAGAGAGTGACATCGTGAAGTTATTTTACGCCGCGTACGCGGCGTAGATAATGACAGTTCTTATGGCCTCTCAGACGAGAACATAAAAGAGTAAAGAGGTTATTGGGAGGCATGAAAAAGTAGGTTTTCACGTTGTTGAATAAAAGTGTTATTAGATATTAATGTAAAAGCTAAGGAAAACATAAAAAAATATACAAATTGGGTATCGCGCGTAATTGTTATCGCGGACCAGATCCTAAGTGTAAGTAGCATGTCAATTCTATATGCCAGTGACCGCGTTAAAAAAATAAAAAATGAAGTGTGGTTGAGTGTGAAGGAAGAGGTTGTGAGTGTTTGAGGTAAAAGAACACGAAATGGAAGTAGTATAAATGAGATCAAGAGAGCATATAGAGAATGCAACCTCATAAGATTCGTACCAATTAAAAAAAAAACTTAACTCATGTCTTGTAAACAAACAAGCCATAGCCAGCTCTGTATCAGAAAAATAAAAAAAGTTGATGGCTGTCAGAATATGACGACATAAAGCATATTGTTTTTTTTATAAAATGCATTTGCTATTGTGTGAAAAAAGTAATAAATGCAAAAACATATATTAAAAATAATAATATCATGTGTTATTGTTAGTAGAGAATCCCCCTAGGTAAGACATGCCTGGTCCTTTATTCCCACCACGGGTGGACTAGCAGGTAAAATGAAAACCCAAAAAACAATGGTGGAAACTGTGTTTTTTATTACCCCTGTCTTCATAGCCTAATGCTAAAAAAAACTATGGAACACAGATGCACCCAAAATGCACAATACACCCCTAGATGATATCCATGAGGGTTATTGATTCTAAAATGGGCCGACTTCTTAGAAAGTTTCTGTCACCTGTTCTGGTAGCTGAGGGCTTTGTGAAAGATCCGACATAGGCACCACCAAAAGAGTTCTTAAAATGCCAAATAGCAGATTCTCTCCCTTGTACGGCCAAGAGCCATATGCATGTAAACAGCAGGTTTACACCCCATTTTAAGGTACTACCAAACTCTGAAGAAATTCTGTAACAAAATTTGGGGTGCTTTTTTTCCAGGATTCCTTGTAAAAACATTTTTAGTTAAAATTGTTGGAAAAAATATTTTTTTTTATTTTCACCGCCTAATGCAAAAAAAATAAAAAATTGTGAAACACCTGTGGGGTCGATGCACTCACTACAACCCTGGATATATTCCTTAAGGGATGTAGTTTCAAACATGGGGTATATTAAGGGTGTTTTTTTAAGTTTTAGCCCCTCAGGGTGCCCGCAAACCTGGAATAGCACCTTGATAAAATCATAATGAAAGTGAGACCCCAAAGTCTGGTAGGTGCTCCTATTACTCTGAGGCTTATGAGCCAAATAGCGCACTGGGCCGCATATGGGATATCTCTAAAAATGGCAGAATCTGGGGAATCAATATTACGCTGCACGTCCTTGGTCATATCTATCGTGTTTCTGTGAATAATGGATTAAACTGAAAATCTGCAAAAAAAGTGAAATTTTGAAGTTTTACCTTCACTTTGCTTTAATTTCTGTGAAATACCTAAAGGGTTTGCAAACTTCCTAAACACTGTTATAAATACTTTCAGGGGTGTAGTTTCTTAGATTGAGAACTGGACTGGAAAATGTGAAAAATGACTAATACATTTCTAAGCCCCATAATGTAGGGAAAAAAAAATTAAAAGACATTTAAAAAATTATGCTAACCTTCAGTGGACATATGGTAGATGCTAGTTATAAACTATATTGAGTGGAATCACTATCTGTCTTACACAAAGAAATTTTGGAAGTTTGAAAATGGCTACGATATTTTAATATTTTTCACAAATAAACAAGGATTGTTTGGACAAGAATTTCTTACTAACTTAAAGCACAATTTGTAACGAGAAAACAATCTCTGAATCACTTGGATAGGCAACAGTGTCAAAAAGTTATTCTCACATAAAGTGTCACATGTCAAATTTAAAAATATGGAGCTCTGTCAGAGAGGCCAAAACTGGCTGCGGCGGCAAGGGGTTAATAGGGATTCTCATGTTTTATTTGATACCATTTGATCTGCTCTATTTAATGTCCAATATAAAATACCCCCCCTTTACAAAAATGTATTTTTGATTTTTTATTTTTCCTTATCAAAATCCTGTTGTGTGGAGCATGATCTTTTAGCTCTAGTGAGTTCCCTACAGGGATGGCTGATATCACATGTCGTGGTTGATAGCTTGTAGCCAGCAATAAATTATGGTCGGCATTTGGTTTAATGTAAAGTATTACTAACTTTTTTACTGATTGTAGCTCTCTCAATTCTAAGTCCAAGAAAAATATTTTGTGCTCATCTAGGTGACTGGTTAACTTTAAATTCAAATTGTTTTGGTGAATGTCTGATAGGAACTCCTGTATGAACGACACATCACCCTTCCACACAATCAGTATGTCATAAATGTATCGACCATGCCATCATTATGTGAGCACCCAAAAAATTGGAGTTACTAAAGATGGTTTGGAGCTCCCACTAAGCCATATATAGGTTCACCAATGACAGTGAAAATTTCATCCCCATTGGTGCCCTCACCAACTGCAGAAAATATGTATCTCAAAATACAAAAAATTATGTCCCAGCAAAAATGCAATCGCAACGAATATGAATTGCTGTGTCCCTTCGCTATAATTACTGTACATGGATAAATGATAGCCCACAGCTATAAGCGCCAGTTCATGGGGTATACACAAATAGAGTCCCACTAAATTGCATGTGACCCATTTATAACTAGTTTACAAGCCAAAATCTCTAAATGTTTATAGGACCGCTTTACTATCCCTCAGATAACCCGGGGTTATTTGGACTATAGGTTGTAATAGTCTATCAACCTATACACTACGGTGTTCCCCAAACTTTTTTTTCCCGATTAATAGGGCATAAGTGGGGGAATTTTTAAGGTGGAAA
>JAODAL010062093.1:0-19937 GCA_025379985.1 Phyllomedusa bahiana | reverse complement strand
TTGGACGCTTTTGTTCATTTTCCTGGATATAGTCAGGGGTTTCATCATGACTATTTTGGCCCCCTTTTATCAGTGGTTTTATTATTATTCCTGATTTTCTTTCGTGAAGTGATACCCTTTCTGTTCTGCAGGGTTGGTTATGGCCCCTTTTTTCTTTAGTTTCCCCAAGATCTCAGATTTTACTTTGCTTCTGAAACAGTCAATGTATTTATTTAGTGCTGCATTTTAGTTGTTTCATATAAAATCTGAGATCCAGCCGATCCACTCCATCATGCTGACTTCTCCCGGCCAACACTCCTCCCTGCAGATTCGGACACAAATATCTTAGAGTCTTCACTTTTCTAGCAACCCTTTACTTTTTCCAACTTTGTACAAACTTCCAGGGGGGGGGGAGAGTAAGTTTTGGCTACAATTTAAAGGGGCCCAGTCTCCGGGGAGGAACAAGGACAACCCACGGGAGATTGTTCTACAGCTCTGGCCTGTATCCCTCGAATATATTGTGGGTCAACTCCTTCCCCGCATGATGCGGGTTCTTGGTGGTGCAGGGGATGCATTTCAGGATGCATGCCTTTTTTTTTTTCTTTTTTTCCCCTACAAATTTCGCAGTTGGATTTGATGATTTATTGGACCAGGTTTGATCCATTTCTTGATAAAAAGGTCGGGAATCAGGGGGGAGTTTTTTTTTTAATAATGTATTTTTTTTTTTACCATTTTTTCCAGTTTAAATAATAAGATTTTTGACGGGAACGTCTCTCTAATACTGGCGGGGACTTGTCATTCTTGGGTAAACAGAAAAACACACTGGCTGACACCAAACCTCACGTGTAATAGAGATGTTTGTCAGACACCTTTTTACTAACACTGGAAAAAATGGAAAAAAAAAATACAACCGAAAACACAAAAAACATTTTTTTAAAAATAAACACTGCCCGACACCAAAATCACTGACCATTTTTCTTAAAGACATGGGTAAAAACCCTTTCCAACAGTCCAGAGGGAAGCTTTTAAGATACAGAAACACTAATCAGCATGTGGATGAAGGCTAAATGATTTGGACAGCAAGGTAAATTGGCCCCCAGGTAGTTTGCCTCCAATATCTAGGAAAATTGCCCCCCAAGGTGGTTTAGGTAGTTTCCCCCAGGTTGCTTGCCCCAGGGTAGCCGGGGAGTTAGCCCCATGTAACCGGGGGTGGGTTATCCCCCAAAGGGTGGGCCATTTTGTTTTCCCCCATGTACCCTTGGTGGGCTGCCCCTTTGTAGCCGGGTGCTTCCCCCCATGTAGCCAGGTAGCTGCCCCCCTGTTGGGGCTGCCCCCAAATGTACCCGGGTAGTTTGCCCCCAGGTGGGCTAACCCCATAGTAGCCAGGTAGCTGCCCCCCATGAAAACCGGGTTTTAGTTAGCGGGGCCCAAAAGGTTTAGGCCCTTTGGCCCAAAAAATGTACCCCCCAAGGTGGGTTTAGCTCCCCCCATGGAAAAGCCGGGTAGCTCCCCCCCCAAGTGGGGCCGGGGTAGTTATTGCCCCCCATGTACCCCAGGTAGTTAGCGGGCCCCCATTTGGGCCGGGTTAGCTTCCCCATAGTACCCGGGAAACCCTTTTCCCCAAATAGGCCAGGTACCCTTAAACCCCATGTTGCCAGGTGGGCTGCCCCATTACCCAAAGGTTTATTTAAAAATCCCCCCAAAGGGTACCGGGGAAACCTGTCCCCATAGTACCGGGGTAGCTGCCCCAGGGGTTTTTTCCCAGGGTAGCGCCCCAAATGTACCCCGGGGTAGCTGTCCCCTTAGGACCCCGGGGTTTGCTGCCCCTTTGTACCCAGGTAGCGGGCCCCCATAGTGAAAGGTAGCTGTCCCCATAGTAGCCAGGTAGCTGCCCCCGTGTAGCCAGGTAGATATCCCCATAGTAGCCAGGTAGCTGTCCCCATAGTAGCCAGGCAGTTGCCCCCATGAAGCCAGGAAGCTGTCCCCATAGCAGTCAGGTAGCTGCCCCCATGTTGCCAGGTAACTGTCCCCATGTTGCCAGGTAGCTGTCCCCATGTTACCAGATAGCTGCCCCCAGAAAAAAATAATAAATCCACTCACCTTTTCCCATTCCCGGATGAGCGGCTTCAGCAGGTCCTGCTTCATTTCCGGGATTCTCCTACTGAAGCCCGGCACAGGCGGCATGCTATGACGTCATAGCGCACCGCCTGCGTGGTGACGTGGGCCCGACTCCTCGTAGGTCTGAGGATATGCCTGCGAGGGCCCGAGGGTTCCCAGGCATGATGTGCGGGCCAGGCCCGGCTGCCTGTGGCCGCGGGCCCCACTGTGTTGGTCCAGGGGCCTACCGGAGGATCCACTGATCCTCCGGTGGGCCAATCCGACGCTGAACCCGTGAGACTTTGGTTACCTTTCTTGCAGAAGTGTCTGCAATAATAAATGCAAGACCACTCATTCCAGTATCTTTGGACCCTGATTGTCCAACCATTCTAACACCAGCCACACTCATTACACAGAAGATTGGGACTGTTCCAGTTCCCCCAGGCACATTTGACTGCAGCATCATCTACAGACAACAATGGAAACAGGTACAACACCTATCTAATGTATTCTGGAGCCGCTGGAAGTCGGAGTATCTCCACATGCTACAAAACCGTCACAAGTGGCAGACATCAAAACTTAACCTCCAGGTTGGTGACTTTGTTCTCCTAAAGGATAAAGAGGTTCATAGTAATGAGTGGCCTATCGGTCTCATCACCAAACTTCTGCCCAGCGATGATGGAAAGACTCGCAAAGTGGAGGTTAAGGTGACTTCCGTTCAATCACTGAACTGGTTCTTCTCCTTGCCAAGGAAGCTGACACCTGAAGAAGGAAGTCTACTATCAGGAACTGCCAGCTGTACCATTCCTATAACACGTACCACTGGATTTACCATGGGTTGGTGGAAGTGTTGGCATGTTGCAGCTTCCCCAATCCGAAGATGGGTTTGTCTTGGATCTTGTTTCGAATTGGATTACTTTATTTGGAATGTACTGTTGCAGAATATTATCTAGACTTTGTTGATATTTTTGCATGTTTTTTCTCTTTCCTGCAGTTTCAGAGAACATTGGTTATTACTGTATTATATTGAAATCTAAAGATTTCAGACGGGGAGGGTCAAGTCCCATGACTTCATGGTTTATAATCAGTATTGTAATTTCTATTACTGTTTTGCATTGTTCTTAAGTTTGTCCCTCTTGTCTCCCTGTATTTGTGCTCTAAGGCTATTAGCTCCTCCCTCCTTCTAGCATTTTCCATCTTTCTGTCTGACTACAGTACTGTATCCTCATTCTCTGCATCAGCTCTGTAAAGTTATCATCTTTTCACCTACAACTTTGGTATAAACTACAAGATTCAGCCTGGAATAAACTCCTGTTGATTCTTCATACACGCCTGAACAGTCGAGTTGATCACTGTCTGACAAGATTCTGAAGTAAGTTCACAGTTCATTACAGACTTCCATTACCACATGGGCCTGATGAATATCCACACTTTCTGTCAGAAATGGAGTCAGAACAGGCATAGTTATAGGGGGTGCAGCGGTAGCAGCCACTACGGGACCCTGCATCCTGAAGGGGCCCAAGAGCACCTTTGACATATAAGAAGACACTGGTATTGGAATGGACATGGTAATTGGCGGGGGTCCAATAGGGTTTTTCCCCGACGGAAAAGCTTCCTTTCCTCCTCTAAGGGCATTAACGATTTTGGGGCGAGCAGAAAAATCATCCTCTTTGCATTCTTGATTTTTTAAAATCCTTTGCCCCAACCCGCATTTTTGTGATCAAAGAGTTTCAGACCCTTTTGCTCTGAAAAGAGAGGTTGCAGCAAGCCAAAAGCAGTGTGGGAAAGGTTTAAAAATGGTATTTGAGCAAAGGTAAACGGTCTGCGGTGTTTTCCTTAAGTGTGTTTTTTTAAGTGTGGGACTTGAGATTGAGAGATTTTAGATTTGGAGAGTTAGCGGGACAGTTTTGTATTCTTATTATAATTTGTCATATATTTTTTGGTAACTCCCCAGGGTTTCCATGTTTAAAAAAATGCTGTCCGGTGAAAACCCCTGTGCAATGTATCCCTCCTTGAGAAACTTTCGAGGGGGCATATGTGGAAGATGTGTGCACACTGCCTTTTAGGAGCCCGGATACTGGATCTTAAATGAGCAAGGGGCAACATGAGATCCATTGCCAACTTGGAAGCGGCCGGCTGCCATGAGCAATCACGAGGTGTAGTGCGGGGGAGGGTGGTAGCATGGAGGTGAGGAACATGGGGGATAGCTGGGAACGTCAGAATGAAGAGTAGAGGAAGAGTGTCAGGGGGCTAGGTTGATTGGTACACCCCAACAAATTTGCAAGATTGGCGGATGGGGGGGATTCAGAAAGAAATGGCGGAGCAAGGACACTACCCCTGTCTGCTCCAGTAAGATGGGAATAGGAGTGCAGGTCAGGCTAGACAGGTGCTAGTAGTGGGACTCATTATTGTGTGGCAATCGCACGCGCGCAACTCACGCGCCTCTCTCTAGCTCACGGGGGATCGTCGGACAGTATGGTGTTTACCTGGGGCCCGAAAGTTCGCTCACTATTGCGGATCGGGTCTGACCAGAGTGTGTGCGGTGGGGTGGTGAGAAACTACAGCTGTCATGTTCACATTGCACCAATGAAAAATTACGAGTTAGGAGGGAGCGATCTAAACTCTCGCGCTCTTTCAGCGGATTTAGGCCCCAAAAGCTCAGGGCCAAGGGATCATAGGTAATATTCTCGCAGGATGTGTGTGTCTCCCTCGCTCCCCACCTCGGGCACCCCCCCACTCACCGGAGAGGGGGAGGAGCAAATTAGAGAGGTGAATATAAGTTGGCTAAAATTGGTAGTAGAAAGAGGGATTTTCGGTTGTTTGAGAAACTGGGCTGACTTCTGTCTTGGCTACAGGGGACCCTCTATTGCTAGGGATGGGCTGCTACCTAAATGGGGGGGTGCAGCTTGTATTGGGGGACAAAAATGGCCCTGGAATGTTGAAGGAATATTCATCACATCTCTCTAGCACTGGTGGGGTTCGAGGGTGGTAATACTATATCTATCTCATATAGAATCGCAGATAGTGAAGATAGAGAGCTGGGAATTAGGAATTAAAACAGGGGGTGGAGTGGAGGGAGGGGGGTTGTAGCAATAGATAAAATGTAGGGAGGAAAGGAATAAAAAACTGGAAAAATCTCTATAAATTGTTGCTGACCAATGCAGGAGTCTGACCAACAAAATAAATGAACTCGAATTATTAATTAGCTGAAGAAAAATATGACCTAGTGGGGATAACGGAGACATGCCTGGACCGAGAGCTACGAATCTGGGGAGTTAACCCTTTGCAAGGTTACATGTCTATTTAGAAAGGATGTAAAGACCGGTAAGGGGGGGAGTGTCCTGTCTCTATTGTAAAATCCTGTCTGAAGCCTACACTGCGGGAAGATATAGGTAACAGGTTAGAATGAACATGTGGAATCATTATGGGGTAAAAATTACATGGGGTGGTAATAACAGTATAAAATTCTTAATAGGATTTGCTATAGGCCCCCCAAATATAACAGAAACCTATGGAAGATGTTCTCCTCAGGCAAATAGATGAGGCGGCTTACATCCAGATTGAGGTTATTATTGTTGGGCGACTTTAACTATCCGACATCAATTGGATCTGAAAAACCAGTAGCTTCACAAAAGAACAGGTTTTTGACCAATAACTAATGATTAATTACCTTTGCCAAATGGTGCAAGAACGACTAGAGGAATAAGGCCCCTTTAGATTATATTGACTAATAGACCTGACAGAAGTAACAAAGGTTCAGGTTGATGGGGCACCTAGGGGAATAGTGACGTATATAATAAATTTCCGTTTTATCCTTCCAATAGACGTTTTTTGTCAAGGAGCCACCAAAAACACTGAATTTTAGGAAGGCTAATTTTATTCTGCTTAGGGAGGCCCTACAACCGTATTGACTGGGACAATGTGTTTAATATGCTGCTTAAAAATAAATAATATGGGATATTTTTAAATCAAAATTCTAGGGCTACCACTGTGATGAGGGTAATACCTTACTTGGTAATAAAAAAATTTAGACACCAGGAAAAACCCAATGTGGATCATACAGAGATTGTAGAAAAGGAGGCAATAAAAAAACAAAAAGAAGCATTTCAGCTAGACTAAAAAGCGGAGGGTAGTGAAGAGGCATAAGGAAGGCTAATAAGGAGAAAAATATGATATTTGTGTAAAATAAAGATAAAGGAAGCGAAGCTGGGGACTGAAAGGACATATTGCTATAGAAATGTAAAACTAACCACCAAAATATTTTTTAACTATATAAAATAGTTAAAAAGATTTTAAAAAGAGAAACCTAATAGAGAACCTAATTAAACACTTTTTTCTCACTGTATTTACCAAGGAGGGATGAGCTTCATGTTGAAATACAGAGGGATGAGGTAAACTCAATGTTATAAAAGTTCTTGTCTAAACCCAGGAAGAGTGAGCTCCGCCTTAGGAAGGATTAAATAGACAAATCCCAGGTCAGATGGCAATCCACCCGTGTACTGAAGGGAGTTAAGTGTGATGTCATAGATAGGCCCCTATTCTGAATATTTTATGGACTGTCTAATAAAGGGGTATGTCCCAAAGGATTGGCGCACTGCAAATGTAGTGCCATAATATTCAAGAAGGGGTCTAAAAGTGATTCCAGGAAAAACTATAGGCCGGTAAGCTTTAACCTTGTTTATAGGTAAAATGTATGAAGGTTTTCTCAGAGATGTATTGGTGTATCTCACTGGACCTATAACATGTTATAACGCCGTACCAGCAAATGGGGTTTATGAAGGATCGGTCCTGTAGACTAATTCATCAGCTTCTATGAGAAGTCTAGTTCCAGACTGGATCGGAGGTGAGGCACCTGGATTCATATATCTAGATTTTTCTATTATGCATTTGATACGGTGCCACCATAAAAGGTTGGTAAATAAAATGAGAATGCTTGGGACTGGGGGAAAATGTGTGAAGTGGGTTGGCAACTGGGCTTCAACTGATAGAAAACTAAAGGGTTAGTAATTAACAGAACATACTCAGACTGGATCGTTGTTACAAGTGGGGTAAACAAAGGCGTCAGTATTGGGCCCTATCCTCTTTCAACATCTTTCATTAAATGGATCTTACACAGGGATTACACAGAGAATTATCGATCTTTGCTCGATCTTTGTAAGCTCTAGTAAAGTAATCAACACAATAGAGGATAATGTGTTATTACAAAGGGATCTGGATAAGTTGGAGGCCTGGGCAGGGAAATGAGCAGATGACGGTTAATACATATAAATGCAAAGGTTATGCCACTGGGGAAGAGAAATCAATTACATGAATAACATGTTAAATGGAAAAAAAGGTGGTTAAAAGTGACATGGAGAAGGACTTGGAATCCTGTCGTGGACAGTAACTTAATTGTAGCAGCCAGTGTCAGACAAGCAGCTGCAAGGCAATACGGATCAGGTAGGTGCTATTAAATGGGGCATAGATGCACTGATGAGAACATTATTCTCCCATTATACAGGTCACTGGTTTAGACCACACATGGAATATTGTGTGCAGTTTTGGGCACCAGTGCACAGGAAAGCAGATTGTATAGCTTGAAACAGGTACAAAGGCGGGCACACAAAATAATAAAAGACTGGAACGTGGACCTACGGTACCCAGAAAGATTAGCAAGATTAGGGGTTATTTCAGTGTAGCAGAAAAAGAACGGCTTAAGGGGGACATAATAAATATGTTTAAATACATAAAAGGTGCAATATAGAAGATCTCTCCAAGATTTAATATAACCGGGCTGTATCTAGAACAAGGGGGCATCCTCTACGTCTTGGGAACGAAAGTTTTCTACATAATACATAGAAAGGGATTCTATACTGTAAGAGCAGTGAGACTATGGAAGTCTCTTGCACTGTGGACTTGTCATTGTGAATTCCAATAACTGGTGATTCAAAAATGGTTTGGATGCATTTATGTGGCGTCATAATTAAGAGAATGGCGAATTTGATTCTATGAAGTGGATTTCGTTATATGAATTTCAGGAAAACTTCCGGTTCTGAACGAAGTCGAAGTTTGGGGGGACTTCGGCAGTGAACGATGTGTTGCTTTTGATTGATAATTGGTTGTTGCGGAGCACATGGAGTTCCATGGGGCAAAGCCACTCTGGGAGGAAGATGAGATAACCTGCATGACGTGCAGAGATGAAGCCAATCTGAGACGGCGGGATGTCTGTGAGTCACCGACTATATATGTCGCCTGGGAGCGACTTTGGGAGCTCATACCGCTCTCACGGTACTGATGGGAAGGTGCTGCCGCGACTGCTTGTAATAGCGCTATTACTGAAGAATATGATTTTGATACAGCAAATTTTTGGGGGGAGTCCAGATTGTACTCAGAGACCTGCTTCTCTTAACCACTTCCCTGACATTGGGCGTAGGCATACGCCCTAGCGGAAGTGGGGACTTCCCGCTGCCCCATGGAGTATGGCATATCGCTTCCTGGGATTCGCGTGGCTTGCGGGCGAGCCGCCGCCCAGATGCGGCAGGGAACCAGCGGTAGTGTTACCGCTGGCTTCATGCCACCATCACACCGGCCGGAGTGAGCTTCGGCACCCCACCTTCGACACCGCAACATAATCGCCGGGCGGCAGTTGAAAAAGCATTCAGTACCGCACCTGTCATGCCAGCGATAATGAGGCCGCAGGCAGGAGGAGTGAGTCCATCTGCCTGACGATCTGGCGAGGCAGCGGCGGAGATGGCGCTTCGCCTGTCTCCTACCTGACTCCCGCCGGATGTTTTTCTGTATGAATGCATCCGGGTAGTCTGGTGACGTTCACCATGCCACCAATGCATTGTGGGGCATGGTTTGTCACTAGTTGCCATGGACTATGCACAGCAGTAACGCTGTGAAACAGATCGCCTCTTCAAACAGCGCAATCTGAATAATTGCTTTTCCCCAGTGGGGATTTGCAGTTACAAAATCCTCACTGGGGAAAAATTAAAAAAAATGTGAAAAAGTAAAAAAAAAAACGTAAAACACCAACAAAAAATAAAATTTAAAAACACATACACTGCCCTTTTCCCCTTACCAACGCCCAAACGCCCCAAAAATGATCCAAAAATTAAATATAGTACCCATTTATTTGGTATCGCGCTTGCGTAAAACGATCCACCCTTATAAATCTGTCAGTTTAATGTAACCGTTATGGTGAACGCCGTAAAAAAACAAAAAGACAAAAACAAAAGGACAGAATTGCGATTTTTTGTGCATCCTGCTGCACATTTAATGGAATAAATAGCGAGCAAAAACTTCTATATAATTGCCAAATGTTTACAATTAAAACGTACAGTTCATCCCGCATCAAAAAGTTCTTACAACGTCTCTGTCTACGGAAACAATAATAAAAGTTAGGGCTTCAGAAGTCAGCGATGCATAAAATATTATTTAACACAATTATAAAACACACTTTTTTATTTTTAAGATGCTTCCAAATAAAAAATAAAACTATATTAAAATACGGTATCGCAGAATCGTATCGCACACTGAGAGTAAAGCTAACTGGTAATGGGGATACTGCACGGTGAGTGCTAGTGAAAAAAATAAATAATAATAAACAATACTAGGATCTGCAGTTTTTTTTTCACCCTGCCTTCCAAAAAACGGATTAAAACTGATCAAAAGTATGGTCCCCCAAAAATGATACCTATTAAAACTTAATACTCATCCCGCTAAAACAAGCCCCTAACACAGCTCCGTACAGACAGAAAAAAGAAAAAAGTTTATGGTCTCAGACTATGGACGATGCCAAAAACGTGTTTTCCTTTTTGAATAAAAAGTGTTTTTATTGTGTAAATGCCAGTAATACATAAAAAAAAAATCCAAATTGGGTATCGCTGCTAATGTAAGTCGGGACATGTCTGAGTAAATACTAGCATGTCAGCTATTAGCTGCACGGTGACCGCTTGTTAAAATAAAAAATAAACAAACACTACCAGGATATGCTGTATTTTGTTCAAATGCCTCATCAAAAACCTTAATAAAATAAGTGAAACAAAGCGGGCATATGCCCTCTCCCTAATGGTACCTAATAAAAAACGTCAAACTCATCCCACAAATAAACAAGCCATAAATCAGCTCCGTATACTGAAAAATGAAAACGTTATGGCTATCAGAACAGGGGATACAACATAAAACGCTAATTTTTTATAGACCTATTGTTCTATTGTGTATAAGTACTACTAAACATAAAAAAAATCTACTATAAAATCTATATCAGTGCAATTGTACCGACCCCCATAGTCAAAGATAGAATATCTGTCATTGATACTGCACGGTGAACGCTGTAAAAAATGGGAGCCCAAAAAACAATGTGGAATTGCGTTTTCCCTCTTTTTTTCTATAGCCCAATGCATAAAAAAAAAATTTGGACAACCTTGGCACCCAAAATGTACAATACACCCTGATGAGATTATGAGGCGTGCTGAATCCAAAATGGTGACTTCTGGGAAGGTTTCACCTGTTTCTGGTATTTTGGGGGTTTGTACGACCCTAAATGCAGGGCATGGCCCCAGCAAAAATCTGCGTTCCAAAATCCCAAGTAACAATCCCTCCCTCTATACGCCCTGCATGCGCCCAAACAGCGATTACAATCCCACATATAGGGTAATGCAGACCTTGGAAGATATTGCCGCGTAACGTACAAGGTTTGGTGTTTTTTCTTTACACAGGATCGCCTTTGTTGTGAATTGTGAAAATTAAATATTTTCAGTCTCTAAAATTGCAGATTTTTGGAAGAAAAAAATGTTTTTACACATTGTCAACAGCCCTAACGCTAATAAATTTTTTGTGTACACACCTGTGGGGTTCGATATGCTAACTACACCCCTCGGATATTTCCCTTATTACAAACAGGGTCGTAGTTTCCAATTTGGGGTTTTTTTCAGCGGGTGTTTATTCATTTTTAGCACCTTAGGGTGTCCGCAAAACTGAAATGGCCCCTAAATAAATTAGTATTGAAAAATGAGACTTCCAGAGTCCAGTAGGTGCTCCTCCCTGTTCTGGGGGCTTGTGGTTGAGCCAAAAATAATGCACTAGGGCAACATATGGGATATCTCTGAAAACGGACCAGAATCTCGGGAATCAATATTAATTTGCCTATTTCCCTGATCAATTTACCGTATTTGGCTCGAATAATGCATAAAAATTGAAAATCTGGCAAAAAAGTAAATTTTTGAAAACATTCACTTCCACTTTGCTTTAATTCCTGTGTAACACCTAATCGGGTTAATAAACTTCCTATAATGAGGTTTTGAATACTTTATGGGTTGGTCTCGCCACCCCCCCCTTTCTTAGATGAGGTCATTTTTGGGGGTATCTAACGCTACAGGTCAACTTCAAAGTCACGTTAGATACTGGGACTGTGTCCCTAAAAAATGTGTCTTGGAATTTTTGTTGAAAATTTGAAAAATTACTACTAAATTTTCTAACCCTAATGTCGTTAAAAATAAAAAAAGGGATCATTTTAAAAAAATTAGGCCATAACTACAGCAAGACATATGGTAGATGCTAGTTATAAAACTATTTTGAGTGGAATAACTATGCTGTCTTACATGCAGAATTTTAGAGAAGTTTAAAATTGGTAATTTTTTCTAATTTTTCACGATGTTTTTGATATTTTTCACAAATAAACACGCATTTTTTGGACACTAAATTTCTTACTATCTTAAGTATATTGTGTCACGAGATAACAATTCTGAAATCACATGGTGGTTAAAGTGTCAAAAGTCTATTCTCACATAAAGTGACACATGAAAGGATTTCAAAAATGGGGCTCTGTCAGAGAGGCCAAAAAAACTGGCTCCGGCGGTGGGTAAGGGGTTAATGAAAGGATATTATTAATGTTCGTGGTGAAGTCTCCAATCCTGGTCGGAAACCGACCAGAGGAGGATAGACGTCTTCAAGTACCTCAACAGCACCATTGCATGGATGGAAACAGACTCCAGTAGAAAACATAAATTTCTTTTTCGAAAATATCGCTATGAAAACATTTTTGCGTACTAGACGCAAACGGAGGACACCATCGAGGTCCCCTGTAGCTGGAGATAAAACTTTTCTCCAAAACAAAAATAATTCCTTGTTAGAACAATGTCAAAAAGCTGTAACAAAAAGGCAATGTGCTGGTTGGACAGTGAATGATTTTGACAAAAAACTTCCCTAACCGCCTGTATCCCTTCATCGTACGGTATATTTGTAAAAAGGGATTTGATGTCTAATGTGCACATCCATTTAACGTTGACACAATCAATAGAGTTAATTTTCCTGAGAAATTGTCCTGTATCCTGTAGAATATTTGGGTCTTTCTTTACTGTATCCTGTAAAAAAGTATCAAGATATGCTGCTATGGGCTCTAACACTGAGTCAATCCCGGAGACGATCGGTCGTCCGGGTGGGTTAGTAAGCTATTTGTGTATTTTGGGCACTAAATACATCATAGGTACCCTAGGATTCACTTTTGTCAAAAGAATTTTTTCGGAATTAGATATTAGCCCATTGAGGACCGCTTCCTGAAGGACAGTTTCAATAAGATTTATTATTTCACTTGTAGGGTCGTAGTCAAGCTCTTTATAGACTTGTCGGTCGTTTAGCTGAAGCGATGCTCCCTCAAAATACTTATCCCTATCCATAATGACACAAGCACCCCCTTTGTCTGCCTTTTTTAAGATAACCGATGGGTCTTTAGAAATTTGCTCCAAAGCTAACCTTTCTTTCTTGGTGAAATTATTATGAAATTGGGTATAATTATTCCTAAACTTGTCCCATTTTTCGGAGACCTCCTTAACGACTATCTTTTGAAATGTTTCTAATGTAGCATTTTTAACATCAGGGTCAAATTGGCTCGAGCCTCTAAGTTTTTTATGGGAAAATTTTTCACTCTTTATTGACATATGTTTATCTTGAAAAAACATCTTTAACCGTATTGTTCTACAAGATAAACATATGTCTATAAAGAGCTTGACTACGACCCTACAAGTGAAATAATAAATCTTATTGAAACTGTCCTTCAGGAAGCGGTCCTCAATGGGCTAATATCTAATTCCGAAAAAATTCTTTTGACAAAAGTGAATCCTAGGGTACCTATGATGTATTTAGTGCCCAAAATACACAAAAAAGTTTACAAAACCCCCCCCGGGGAGACCCGGATGGGTCTCCGGGTTTTTGGGCCCTCAGTGTTAGGGGCCCTTTCTTAAGCAGCATTTTCTTGATCTTTTTTACGGAAAAAGGGTAAAGGGAAAGCCCCAAAAATTTTTCTACAGGATCGGACAAATTTTCGGGAAAAAATTAACTCTATTGATTGTGTCAAGTTAAAGGGGATGTGCCACATTAGACATCAAATCCCTTTTTACCAAATATACCTTTTCCCCCGAGGGAAGGGGAAAACAGGGGGGTTGGGGAAAGTTTTTTAAAAAAATCTTTCCCACTTTTAAAACCAGCACATTGATTTTTTTTAAGCTTTTTGAAATTTTTTCCTCACAAGGAATTAAATTTTTCTTTTTTTGGAGAAAAGTTTTATCTCAAAGTACAGGGGACCTCGATTGGGGTCCCCGGTTGCGTTGTTCGAAAATTGTTTTCATGCGTTTTTTTGGAAAAAGAATTTTTTTTTTTAAAACTGGTCTGTTTCTTTAATTGCAAATTGCTGGTTGGTTGTTGATGAGTTTTCCCTCCTTTGGGGGGTTTTCCGCCCAGGAGTTGGAGGGCCCCTTCACCACTTTACATTAATAATATCATTCATTAATTTAAATTTACCATCTAAAAAATTTAAAAACGTGAGATTTTTCTATTTGGATGTGTTTTTTTTTAAAAAAGGGAAGGGAAATCTTTGTCACTAAAATTTTACTCAAAAAAATAGGGGTTTTGGAATAATATTTTACTTTGGGGAAAAAAGTATCATGCCCCCAAGTTTTTAAGGGGGTTATTGTCAGACCCCGTTTGTACGTGCAAGGCGCATCTGTAAAGGGGATGGGAATATCAAATCCATATAAATTTTAAATTGTTTAAAAAGGGTTTGTTGAAGAGGTTTTAAAAAAAGGAGGAGGTTTTTTAAATAGGAAGGATGTCATGTTTTGTCCCTGGGCCCGGAGATGTTTAAAACCTAAAAAAGAAAAAGAAGAAGGAATGTTTTTGGGTTTATGCCCACATAGTTCGCCATGCTAGCATGTTTAAAAACGGTATAAGTAGGTTGAGCGGATTTTTATCAAAAAAGTTGAAATCGGAAAGGGGTTTTTATGGTGTCGTTTTTTCCGATCATGCGTTTTAAAGGTTAAAATTGGGAGCATCTCTTTTAAAGACGGGCCCTTTTTTTTCCGGCGTTCCTTTTAATTTTGGCGGCCAAGCAAATAAGATTCCGGGAATAGAGCAGGGGTGAGATGTGTGTGCGGACGTCATGACTGGGATGTTTTGGGTTTGCGATTGGTGGAAAAAAATCCAGGGACCTCGTTTTTACATAAAAACGCTTTTTCCTTTTTAAGCCTCGTGTTCTTCAGCGTTCATAGGGATGGGATTTGCGCTCTGCCGGGTGGCCAAAAAAAAGCTAAAGCGAAATTAGTCTTTTTTCTGCCCCAGAAAAAACCTTTTACTATTAGCGTGGACCCTTTCCAATTTAGTTAGTTTGGGATTTGAAGTTTTTTATGTAGTTAGTAGAAAATTTTAAAGGCAGCATCAACCATTTAAAAAATTAAAGGGGGGGGTGGGAGGGGGGGGGGGGGGGGGAGGGGGGACGCGGGAAAACACAAACAAGCTTTTATCTATAAAGAACACGGGGTTTAAAGTTTCACCAAAAACTTAGTTTTAGACTTTTGGAGTGGAATATCTTTATTATTAACAGTTTTTGCTATTGAAATTTTTCCCTTGGTTATTGGGCAGCCTAAATTTATATTGGATACACATAAATTTCTGTAATGCAGGTCTCTTTTTAGCTGCAAAAAACCCCATTTTTTTATTTCAGTATACATTTCAGATAGGTGTTAAATTTTCAATTTTACCAAATTACACCTGGGGACTGTTGATATACCCAAACCTTGCATTTAAAAATTAAAATTTACCCCCAATAGTGTAGTCAGCACAGGTTTTTTGTTCCCAAAAATTTTTCCGTGTATCTTTACGCCCCACATCACAGTTACGTTTTTTTTGGGACTTTTGCGCGGGCCCCGGGCATTGTTCATTGAGGGCAGCATCTTGTAAATTTTAAAAACCCAGCAATTTATATTCCCCAAAAGGTGAATTAAAAGGTCCCAAAAAAATCCCTTTTTTAATTATACCAAAAAAAATAAAACAGTTCCCGGTGTTTTTTTGATTTTTTGCACCCCCAGCATTGTTCTTTGGACGCCCCATTAAGAAAATTTTAAAAAAAAAAGCAATTCTATATTCAAAAAGGTGAATTGAAAGGTGAAAAAAATACCTTTTTAATTATATCAAAAACAAAACCATTTAAACGTTTTTTTTTGACTTTTCCCACCCCCAAAGCATTTTCATTGACGAAAGAAATTTACGCAAATCTTAAAAACAGAAAATTCTATATTCACCACGGGTGAATTGAAAGGGTGCAAAAAATACCGTTTTATTATATAAAAACATAACATTTTACGTTTTTTTTGGACTTTTGCCCCCCCCAGCATTGTTCATTGACCCCGGGCATCTATTTAAAATCTTAAAACAGAAGTTCTAAAAATTCACCCGGGTGAATTAAAAGGTGAAAAAAATACCGTTTATTATCCCAAAACATAACTTTTTAGTTTTTTTTGGGAATTTTTTGCGCCCCCAGCATTTTTTCATTGACGCGGGCTTTAAAGAAAATCTTAAAACAGCCAATTCAATTTTCACCACGGGTAAAATAAAAGGGGTGAAAAAAAAATACCCGTTTATTTCCCCAAAAACATAGCAGTTACGTGTTTTTTGGATTTTTGGGCCCAGTCGGGATTTGTTGATGGGAAAACCTTGCATTTAAAAATTTGGGAAATCAGCAATTTTGTTTTAAATTGGGAGGGATTTGGGGAAATGCTGTGGATTTGCCTTTCTTTTAATAAGAAAATTTTCCAAAATATTCCATACCTTCTCAAATTTTTAAAATTTTTTAAAATTGGAGGGGGAAAATGAGGTGGTAAGCGAGCAAAGGGGGGGGGTAGCACATGAAGGTAGAGGTACGAGAGAAGGTGTTTCCCTTCCAGTGTTTGGGGGACAACACCCCATGCCACCCGGAAATGTCAGTTGCAGGACCGTCGGGGCCCGTAAATCGCTGGGTAAAGGGCCTTTTAAATTCAAATAACAAAACATCGTCCCCAAATCTGTCCTTCAGTGGTTAAAAAAAACCCTTGCATCTAGCAGTCTTACCTCCTTGTCCTCGCAGTCAGGGCCCAAAAATTTGGTCGTCTCAGATCATCACCCTTCCCTTTCCCCAAACATAAAAGCAGCCCAAATGTCAATTCTTTGACCCCAAACCAAATGGGGGAAAAATAACCCAATTGTTGAAGACCTTTTTGATGAAAAATTTGGGGTTTGGGGTCAGAAGGCTTTGTTAAAAGATAAAGAGGATGATTATTTCTGCTCTGAGGGCCCAGTTATGATCCCTTCGGAGGAGGTGGGAAAAACGGTAAATTCGGAAAAAAATCCCGGGGGGTTCGGCAACGCCTTGCAGTGCCCCTTGTTTTTGTAGCCCGCGCTTCTGGATGCAGAAAGTCGGGGACGACCAAGTCCCCCTGGGGTTGATGATGATGATGTTTACGACTTTTTGGGGAAAACCCTCCACCTTTTGCCCTTTTCCCGGCAAAATTTTTGGCTTCGAGTGTTCATCAGGGGACGAGGGGGAAAGACAAAGGGGTAGTGTAAATAGGGGTCCGCCAAAAAAAGGGAGAGGGCGGTCGCGAAGTCCGTGATTGATTCCGCAGCCCGGTCAGGAAAAACCCGCTCCTCGTTATCGCCGAAAAAAAGGTCCGGACCTCTAAAAGCGGGGCCTTCTTTGAGCAGCCTTGATTCACCCCCGGTGTCAATCCCGCCTTTGCCGTAAAGCATAAGTAGAGGCAAAACCTTAAGTGGTTAACCACCCCAACATGTCTAGTCAATGCAGCAAAGCTTGATTTGAAATGGGGGAAACATTGGCCAAAAAAGGCCAAAACCGACCCCGGGCCCTCCAACCCTATCACACCCTCTGTTCGCCTCTCCTCCTCCCCCACCCCCAAGCGTTCTCAGCTGCCCATGTCTTCAGAGTATGATCAGGGGTCAGCCTTGCTTCAGCCTCCACCGTCGCCCGAGTACCACCAGCACCACCCGAGACCCATCCCACCCCTTCTCCTTCCGCCCGTTTGACGCCTGCCGCGTACAGGGCCAATCTAGCGCCCGCCTTCTGTTTCAGGTTTGGGAGAGAAGAAAAAAACTTTAACCCAAACCATCCCAAAGCCAAAAGCTGAAAGTGGCATTGCCAAGGGGTTTTTGGGCCCTTGGGAAAGTTGCCTTTCGTCTGGTGGACACAGATGGGTTCCGCCACGTCATGGCCCTCGCCTGCCCCCAATACAGATGCCGAGCAGGCTTTCTTTTCGAAAAAGCCCTCCCCGCCCTGGCAGCCAGTGTCATTAAAAATTTTTAAGCGCGTTGTCTGATCTGTGTCCGGAAAAGTCCATCTCACCACGACACATGGATAGTAAGCACGGCCAAGGCCGCTATATCCTGGAAGCTCACGGGGTGAGCTGGTGGATGTCTGATGCCCTTGGGGGTGGGGGTGGCTTCAGGCTCGGCGCACGCTCTTCAAAAGCGGGTGGTGCGGGGTTCTTTCCCCAAGGTCCCGGGTGGCATACGTCCCCAGGAAACAGGCCTTTTTGAAATTAATCTGTCTTGGAGCCGTATCAAAAAGGTCAGGAGTGGGGACGGCTCCCGCAATGGGGGCCCGAGCGTGGTGGGTGAAAGGGGAAATTTGTGCCAGGCAAGGTGGTGTGCGATAAGGGCGAAAATCTCTGGCCCCCCTTAAGATCGGTGGCTTGCCGGGCACATGTCATGAACCTTGTCGTCCAAAAATTTTCTAAAGAGCTACCGGGTCTGGACTGCCTGGAAGAAGGCTCGAGGTCTGAGTTGCACTTCCCCGTTTCGCCCTGCTTCGTCCCCCCCTGGCTGCTTTTGCACGTCAGCTCGGCCCCCCCGTCAAGTCTCTTGTTGCGTGGCAAACCGGAATTTTCCACCCTCCACATGCCCCAGCGATTGTGGCAGCAGCGCAATGCATTGCAGTACGAAGTGACACATGGCTGAAAAGCAGGGGTGCGGACCGGGGTGTTGAACCCCAGAGGGGGAGGCAGGTGAAAGAGTTTGCACCATCCTTGCCAGTTTTGAAAAAGCCCCCAAATGGTCAGTGCGGCAATCCCCTTTGTCAGCATGAGATTGTGGTGATTTTAGTTCTGGAAGATCGTTGGACCTCTGAAACAACAGGTCCCCCCAGCGACGGGGGGGAGAGGGACACAGATGTGGACACGGACCCTTTCTCTCCGAAAAAATCCAAAAGGCCCGACAGTTTCACAATTTCATCGGTCTTCATTAGGCGTGGTTCGGGTCCAGAGCTAGTAAAGGTGGTGCATCCCTTCTGGGGTGCATATTCGGGAAGTCGGGGCTGTGTTGAAGCTGTCCCGGAGGCAGCGGAGGAGGAGGAGGTATTCCTAGCACCGATGTTACCGACGTCCTCCCTTGGAAAAGGGTTGGCGCGAATTTGAGGCGGGGAGGAAGGGGGGAAGGGGGGAAAGATCAGTTTGTGGCCCCTCGCCCCAGGGGTTTGGGAAATAAAGGGGCTCCTCTCCACATGAGTGCTTGGATGTCCTTTTCCCCCCCCCAAATGATCCTCGCTTAAAGGGCCCTGAACTATAGGATGTGGCAATGTAAAAGTTTCTGACTGTACGATCGATCAGTGTAGTAGGAGTACCCCCTCTCTCCCCATAGCATTAGCAAGAACACAGGTTGCAGCAATGCTAAATAGTAAATAAAAGTTCATTTATTGTATTTCCCTTAAAAACATAACAATAATCTTGGTGCACAAGTAGTGTACTTGCGTGAAAAAACATAACAGTCGTAGCGTCAGGGTCCCCAAATCATGGGTACAAGCTTGTAGCGCTCCAGCGGTTCCGATCCCGGGCCAAGTGTGGAGAAGTAGGCGTACGGACAGGCGGGGTCCAGGACGGAAAGGGGAACGTGTGACGTTTCGGGGGGGACTTCCCCCTTTCCCCAAACACGTAAAACCCCTCCACACCCTTTTTTTTACTTTATTGAGGCACCCATTGTTAAAAAAAAATACATGTTAAAAAAAAAAGCAATACCCCTATATATTATACGACGTTGCGTTAGTTTAAAAAAAAACGCTCTGAATTTAAAATCCTATTAGGCCCGGTGGCATCAAGGTATTAAACCCGAAATCCCGGTGCTTCTTTTGCAGTAGTTTTCTCTCTAAATTCTCCCCCTTTTCTGCATCTGACTTCTCCAAGAAAACCCCTTTTAGCCCGCTACTCTATGACCTGCTTTAAAAAGGCCTAGCTACTGTAGTCTCGCCAAATTTTTTTTGGGTTCTCTATTTTGAAAAACCCCCCTAGAGCTGTTCTAATATTGGAGCGATGGGTTGTGATTTTGTCTTTATACTTGCTGGTTTTCCAAGTATCCCTTTCCCCCAGGGGATTTAGCAAATAAAACACTGATTTAGTGTTAAAGTGAAAAAAAACCTCTAAGTGTTTTTTTATTGCCCTTTTGTGGGATGACAAAATGTTTTGCACCCTTGATTGAGTTGCAATTAAGCAACCTTGAATCAAATCTCTTATACCAGCATCCCTATACAGAGGGTATGCAGGCAGTTAGAGAAGATTAGGGGAGGACCA